>PVIY010040749.1:0-22133 GCA_004026745.1 Myrmecophaga tridactyla | reverse complement strand
GATCATTTCTTAGAACATTTGCATCAATTCAGAAAAATAAATAAAAAGACAACAGAAAAATAAAACAAAAACAGAAAAAAAAAATTTATACATATCCCTTACTCCTCCCTTTCATTGATCACTAGCATTTCAAACTAAATTTATTTTAACATTTGTTTCCCATTATTTATTTTTATTCCATATGTTCTACTCATCTACTCATCTGTTGACAAGGTAGATAAAAGGAGCATCAGACACAAGGTTTTCACAGTCACACAGTCACATTGTGAAAGCTATATCATTATACAATCATCATCAAGAAACATGGCTACTGGAACACGGCTCTACATTTTCAGGCAGTTCCCTCCAGCCTCTCCATTTCCTCTTGGATAACAAGGTGATATCTACTTAATGCATACGTATAACCTCCAGGATAACCTCTCGACTCTGTTTGGAATCTCTCAGCCATTGACACTTTGTCTCATTTCACTCTTCCCCCTTTTGGTCGAGAGGGTTTTCTCAATCCCTTGACGCTGGGTCTTAGCTCATTCTAGGAATTCTGTCCCACGTTGCCAGGAAGGTCCACACCCCTGGGAGTCATGTCCCATTCAGACAGGGGGAGGGTGGTGAGTTTGCTTGTTGTGTTGACTGGAGAGAGAGGCCACATCTGAACAACAAAAGAGGTTCTCCTGGGGGTGACAGGCCTAATTTTAAGTAGGCTTGACCTATCCTTTGTGGGGTTAAGTTTCATATGAACAAACCCCAAGACTGGGGGCTCAGCCTATAGCTTTGTTGTCCACACTGCTTGCAAGAATATCAAGAATTCAACCGAACCCTCCCCTGTTCTCACCATTCCCCAAAGGGAACCCTGCAAATACTTTTCCACCCACCAATCAAATCACTCTGGGACTCATCGGGGCATCACTGTGGACAAACCAACAAAATCTCATGTCCCACCCAGGGTTCCATGCACTCATGTTGTTCAACCAAGCCATCTACACAAGTCACACCAGGGAATGCACTAGTCAAAATATAAATTTTGTACCAAATAAACATTTTTTTTGCTTTAGTCTCACACATAAGTTGAAATTTTAAAATATTAATTACCATCTATTTTCAGCACCCTGCAATAATGACACTCCTCCGCTCCTCCTCATGCAAAAACATTTTTTTAAATTTGTACATTTAGTCACTGTCATTATACACTCTAGGCAATCCTAGATTATACCATCTCAATCTTTATTGTCTATCTTTCTTTCTGATTTCATTTGTGCCCCGCTGCCCTCCTCCCTCTATCATTCTCACATTCAGCTTCATTCAGTGTTTTAACATAATTGTATTACAGTTAGGTAGTACTGTGCTGTCCATTTCTGAATTTTTATATTCAGTCCTGTTGCACAATCTGTATCCCTTCAGCTCCAATTAACCAATATCTTACCCTAATTCTATCTCCTGATGGTCTCTGTTACCAACGAAATTCTCCAAGTTTATTCACTAATGTCAGTTCATATCAGTGAGACCATACAGTATTTGTCCTTTTGTTTCTGGCTAATCTCACTCAGCATAATGTCCTTAAGGTCCATCCATGTTGTTACATACTTCATAGCTTTATTCTGTCTTACAGCTGCATAGTATTCCATCGTATGTATATACCACAGTTTGTTTAGCCACCCATCTGTTGATGGACACTTTGGCTGTTTCCATCTCTTGATAATTGTAAATAATGCTGCTATAAACACTGGTGTGCAAATGTCTGTTTGTGTCCTTGCTCTCATGTCCTTTGAGTAGAGACAGCATATAGATGGGTCCCGTTCCCTAATCCATTCTGCCAGTCCATGTCCCCTGATTGGGAAGCTTAATCCATCAACATTCAGTGTTATTACTGCCCGGGCAGTACCCTCCTCTCCCATTTTGCCTTTTGGCTTTTATATGTCCTTCTAATTTTCCTTCTTTTTACCTTTACTCATAGTCTTCCTTTCTACACACCTCTCTCTTCTGCCTTCGTATCTGTCTCTGGTGCTCCCTTTAGTATTTCTTGCAGAGCTGGTCTCTTGGTCACAAATTCTCTCAGTGATTTTTTGTCTGAAAATGTTTTAATTTCTCCCTCATTTTTGAAGGACAATTTTGCTTGATATAGAATTCTTTGTTGGCAGTTTTTCTCTTTTAATAATTTAAATATATCATCCCACTGTCTTCTCGCCTCCATGGTTTCTGTTGAGAAATCTATGCATAGTCTTATTGGGCTTCCCTTGTATGTGATGGATTGCTTTTCTCTTGCTGCTTTCAAGATTCCGTCTTTCTCTTTAACCTCCAACATTCCGGTTAGTAAATGTCTTGGAGTACATCTATTTGGATCTATTCCCTTTGGGGTATGCTGCACTTCTTGGATCTGTAATTTTAAGTCTTTTATAAGAGTTGAGAAATTTTCAATGATAATTTCCTCCATTAGTTTTTCTCCACCTTTTCCCTTCTCTTCTCCTTCTGGGACACCCACAACACGTATATTCATGTGCTTCATATTGTCCTTCAATTCCCTGAATCCCTGCTCATATTTTCCCATTTTTCCCCTATATTTTCTTTTCCTTGTCGGATTTCAGATGTTCCGTCCTCAAGTTCACTAATCCTATGTTCTGCCTCTTGAAATCTACCATTGTAGGTTTCCATTGCTTTTTTCATCTCTTCTACCATGCCTTTCATTCCCATAAGTTCTGTGATTTGTTCTTTCAGACTTTCGATTTCTTCTTTTTGTTCATTCCTTGCCTTCTTTATATCCTCTCTCAATTCATTGATTTGGTTTTTGATGAGGTTTTCCATGTCTGTTGGTATATTCTGAATTAATTGTTTCAGCTCCTGTATCTCATTTGAATTGTTGGTTTGTTCCTTTGACTGGGCCATATCTTCAATTTCCCTAGTGTGATTTATTATTTTTTGCTGGCATCTAGGCATTTAATTACCCATTAGTTTATTCTGGAGATTGCTTGCACTTCTTTTACCTAGGGTTTTCTTGCTGGATGAATTTGTTGTCTCTCTGTTCTTTGATGTTCAGTTCAGCTTTTTCTGGACCTCTAGCTTAGGTTTTGTTTAACAGAGGAGAATTTTTCAGTTCTTGTTTTCTTGTTTCTTGCCCTGCTTGTATGGTGCCTGTTTCCAACCACCCTAAGGAGGATCTACATAGGTATTATAGACCCCAGCCGGATTTTCCCAGACCAAACTGGCCTCCTATCAGGAGGAAAGAGTCACCTGTGTTGGTTTTCCCTGAGGGTGAGACCCAGCAGGTTGACAGACTTTCCTGTGAAGTCTCTGGAATATGTTTTTCTTATCCTGCCCAGTATGTGGTGCTTTTCTGCCTGCAGGTCCCACCACCATATGATGGTGCAGTATCTTTAACTTTGGCAGACTCTCCCTGCTGGAGGCGTGGTGGAGACAGAGGAGAGGTTGTAGGCTGGTTTTAATGGCTTCAAATTACCAAGCCCTGGTGTCTGAATTCCTTGAGGGAGGGATTCCACCTGAGTTGGATTTCACCCCTCCTCTGGGGAAGGCACAGGCTCGAGACAAGCCCTGAAAGGAGCTTATTTCTGCCTATGCCTGGGGCAGTTGCAGCCTGAGAAGTCCTGTTGCTGAATCCAGAGGCAGTCAAGCCATTGTAGAAACACAGCCACAAAAAGCTCTGTTTCCTTTTTTTTTCTTTTTCCGTCAGCCCTGCCCCCTTGGTGCCGGGTCAAAAATGAGCGACCTCCGCTTTGACCAGGTTCACGTGAGCTGGGGGCCTATTTTTAGTAGTCAAAATTTGTTGATTAATGCCACAATTGGTGTTTGGTTGGCTCAGCCCCTGCTGCTATTAAAGTCTCTTTCCTTTCCCCTCTGGGAAGCAGCCTGTGGGGGAGGGGCGCCGGCTGCCACGGCTTGGGGAATTCATGGTTCTGGGGAGGTTCATGGCCAGTCCAGCTGGTCCAGAATGGGGTACGCTGTGTGTCCGGTCACTGACGTGGCCCCAGGAGCTGTTCTGTACTGTTTCTGGTTATTTAGTAGTTGTTCTGGAGGACGAACTAAAACACGCACATTGTTAAGCTGCCATCTTGGCCCAGAGGCCCTTTGTTTTTTAATGTACCTCCATTCTGTGACACTTGTGCTCTTTTGTGATGAGAGTCTTCCCTCTTCTCTCAGGAGATGTTTGAGAATAAGCAAACAGGAGGTGGTGTGAAGGACCCCAAACTCATCTGCTTCAGCCACATCCTGTGGCTTCTGTAAAATGACCAATTGAGACTTAAGCAACCTACCTCTGCAAGGGCATATGTTGTCTTAGATTCCACTGTAAGGAGAATTGTCCTTAAATGGAATTATTTTGCTTGATGTATCAGAAGGGGAAAGGAATATCTTTGAACTTCATGTGTATAACTAAATGGAACATTTCAGGTTATGACTTGCCATAAAACCATTCTTTTTTGGTCCTTTTTTAGGTTGAGCAAAAAAATATTGTCATGTATTTAAAAGCACACCGCATTTAAAAAAAAGTGCCCAATTAAAAATAACAGAACAAGAAGGAGCTAATACTTTCACTGAAATTGCTAAATGCTGACATTCTGCTCTGAGCAGCCCTGTCACAAACTTATGAAATGCAGAATTTTAGAATTAGTTAAATTGATATGGGTTAGTGGTATAAACATATCTTTTCATTTACTTCTGTGATTTATAAATGCCGATCTTTGCTTGATTTTAAATGCAATTTCTTTTTCTATTTTGTTATATTTTTAATTCTTAAGGCTACTTATTTATAAGTCAAAAGCAACACATTTTTTGTTTAGTGTCTGTATTTATAGATCCCTGACTCTTTATTAACTTCTTGATTTATAAACAATGGACCAACACTCCCAGTTGATAGATGCAAACACTCCTGCTGGATTTATGCACCCTGATCAACAGTCTGACTGTAAATCACTGTCACATTTACAAATGTTCCCGTTAATTAGTGCTTTGGCTCTGTGATTTGAAAACACCTCTATCTTTACTATAAAATTCTGATTTATCGTTCTAATATACAGGTCATTCTGATAATTTGCTGCTACCAAGTGCTAATTAATAAGGATAAAGTAATACTTTTTATAACATACATTTTACAGACTTTGAATTATGTACACCAGATTTTTGAAAGCTTTATGGCTGAAAAACAATTCTCAGAAGCAAGAAGTAAATTTTACATCCAGTGTCCTACAAAACAAAACACACATTGCTGGCCATAAGAATGTTTTTTCTTCCTGTACTGTCCCCCATCCTTGCATTAAGATTTTACTTTTTAAACAAGTTTGAACATTTGTTGGCTAGACCTGAGCAGAGTTCCAAGTGCAGAGAGGTAGTAGTGTTTGATTTGAATAGACTGCTCTGATTACTGTGGACTAAGCCCCTTCTTGAAATTTGGGTTTTATCTTGGTTCTCTCTTCCATCTGTGCTTTTCATCTACTGGGGATACACTGGTGCATATTTGGACTTAAATCCCTGCTTGGGGAGCTCAGAGCACTTGTTGGACAGCCTGTTAATTATGTATCTGCTGAAGGTATTTAGTGTTTCCCTGGCTAAGGGCTGAGGGATTTGCTTATCAGTTTTATGCTTTTGCCTCTGATAACTGAACTAGTGCCCGCTGTCAGAGAGAATTGCTCCAGTAGGGGATCAGGGTGATGTCAAAGGGCATTGAGGAAGGATTAGCATTTCCTAATAATAATATTCTCAGAGGTGGTGTGCACAGTAAAGGGAAAAAAGAAGAGGATTGTGGGAAGATGCTGGAGTAGGAAGCTCCAGGAATCAGTCCCTCCACTAAAAATAACTATTAAATAAGCAAGAACTGTCTAAATTAACTATTTCAAAATTCTAGAGTCCAGTAAAACATTGTACAGCATCTAGAAAAGACTAAGAGAAAGAGGCTGGTAAATTACAGTAAACAACAGAAAATTGTTCGCTCTGTACAACGGATACCTTTGCCCATCCCCTCCTCTTGCAGCAGGCAGCAATGGGGTCTGGCCCCTGTCATAACATGCTGGTACAAAAGGACATAAAAATCCACTTTCCCAAGATCCAGGAATGGGCAAATTGCTGATCAGTGCTTTTGATTATTTGATTAGCTGCTTTGTAATGCTGGGGGCTCTTCTCTGAAGGTAGCCATTGTTCAAACATATCCTGGATAAAGGCAATGGAGAAAACTTAAAGACAATACATGCTTTCAGCACTATGGAGGACAATTGAAGGACTGTATTTGCTGGACTGGGGTCAAGTCAAGAATGCACAACATTGAGAAACTGTGGAAGAAGCTCCTGGTGCTCTTCCTAGCCCTTCCTTCATCCCTTCTGGGCAGTCTGAAGATGAATAGTGCTCCCTTTGTAGTCCCTGGCCTTGTTATCTCTGGGAAAGACTGACCTGGGAACTTCTTCTCTGGTGTGCCCTCCTCTCAAAATTTATCCTCAGGACAAAAGCAGCTTGAGACATCAAAAACAGTGTAAGAAACAATTGACTTGGACGGCCTGGAGCAAGGGCTTACCTTCTCTAAGCCTGGCAATGGAACACCCTGGAGAGGGAGAAGTTCTGCTTCCTGGGAAGTAGACGGAGAATTCAAACTGTTGTAAAAAAGGGAGTTCCTAAGTCACCAGCAAGTACAAGCCCAGGACAAGACATATGCCCAGAAAAGGTAGAGGGAGGGCCCTACCCTTTGTATTACCCATGGGCTGACCTTCCGGATAGGAGAGCTGAACTCTGATGGAGAGCACCAGCCAATGCAAAGCCAGTTTGCAAATATGGCAAAAGGTATATATATTTTTTTACTTAGATTTGCTTGGTGTTGTTAGCCCCTGACATTGAAGAAAATTTCTGTCATACTGCCAGCTGGTTACGAACTCAAGAAACAGACATTTCAAAGAATAAATGCCAGAGTTAACATTTCAAAATATTAAAATATACTGTGTGAAACAAAAGATTACAAAAGAAACAAAGAAACAGGAAATGATGCCCCATTTAAAGGAAGAGGATAAAAATTCCAGAAAATATCAATGAAGAAGATGAGATTATGGACACACTGAAAAAAGACTTAAACAAATATACTCAATGTGCTTAAGGTGATGAAGGAAAATACAGAGAAAGAGACAAAGTATATCAGGAAAAACTCAAGAAGCTTAGAGAGAAAGCTAGCAGGCATTGCCATGTTCGCCATGTGCCTTTCCAGTTGAGAAAACTGGGGATAAAGGAAAATGCAATGAAAGGACTAAAAGACATGAGGTAAATGAATAAACAATATGGGAATCTCAAAAAAGTGATAGAAATTTTAAAAAGGAACCAAACAGAACTACTAGAGTTGAAGACCAACCTGAAAAGAAAAATGCCCAAGAAGAGAAATAATCCATAGAAAGAATCAGTGAACGAAAAACAAGCCAACAGAAATGAGCCAGGCTGAGGAGTAGGAAAAAAAGAATTGCAATAAGCAAAAATATCCTTAAAGAATTCTGGGACACCATCAGACATACCAATATATACATTATGGGAGTCACAGAAGAAAGAGAGAAAGGGGTGTCCTATTTTGCTAGCCGCCAAAATGCAAATTACCAAAAACAGAATGGCTTTTTAAAAAGGGGAATTTAATAAGCTGCTAGTTTATAGTTCTAAGGCTGAAAAAATGTCCCTTTTAGAGCAAGGCTATAGAAATATCCAATCTAAGGCATCCAGGGAAAGATACCTTGGTTCAAGAAGGCCGGTGATATCCAGGACTTCTCTCTCAGCTGGAAAGGCATATGGCGAATATGACAATGTCTGCTAGCTTTCTCTCCAGGCTTCTCATTTCATGAAGCTCTGATGGGGGCGTATTTCTTCTTCATCTTAAAAGGTTTCTGGTTGCATGGGCTCTGGCTCTCATCATTCTGTCATGGCTCTTGTCACTCTCAAGCTTTTTTCCAAAGAGCTTCCTTTTTTAAAGGATCCCAGTAAACTAATCAAAGACCCACCTAGGATAGGTGGAGTCACATCTTCCTCTAAGCCAAGGTTAATACTCACAATGGGGTGAGTCACATCTCTGCAGAGATAACCTAATCAAGTTTCCAACCTATGTTATTGAATAGGGATTAAAACAAAAGGTTGCTCTCACAAGACTGATTAGTATTAAAACATGGCTTTTCTAGGGTACATAAATCCTTTCCAACTGGCACAAGGGGTAAGGAGAATATTCAAAGACATAATGACAGAAAACTTCCCAAACTTAGTAAAAGACATGAAAAAGCACATCTAAGAATCACAGAGAACACCAAACAGGATAAACTTGAAGAAAAATATGCCCTACCACATTCTAATCAAACGGTCAAATGCAAAGGAGAAAAAAAGAATCCTGAAAGCTGTACGAGAAACATAATGTATTGAGTACAAGGGAGTCCCAAATAGTTTAAGTGCTGATGTCCTTAGACACCATGGAGGTAAGAAGGTAATGGGTTTCAATACTTAAAGTGCTGAAAGGAAACAATTGCCAATGGAGAACTTTATACCTGGTGAGCTTTCTTTCAAAAACGAGGGAGACAGGGGGTGCAAGGGTATTTCAGTAGTAGAATTCTCACCTGCTGTGCAGGAGACCTGGGTATGATTCCCAGCCCATGCACTTCCCAAACAAACAAGCAAACAGACCAACGAAAAACCGAATAAACAAAACTTCAGCAAATGGTGCTGCAATAAGGGGAGACTCACATGGAAAAAGAATGAAATGTGATCCCTGCCACGCAGCATACAAAAAAACAAACAAGGGAGACATTAAGACATTCCCAGATAAAGAAAAGCTGAGGAAGTTCATCACCAGTAGTCCTGCCCTATAAGCAATGATAAAGGGAGTTCTTCAGACTGAATGGAAAGGACACTGACTGGCTCAAAGCGACATAAGGGAATAAAGACCTCCAGTAAATGTAACCATTTGGGTAAATATAAATTCCAGTACAATTGCATTGTATGTATATTTTTTTGATATGTAACTCCACTTCATACTCCCTACAGGTGCTAGGACGCAAGTGCATAAAAAGTAATGACAAATCTATGATTCTGAATATGCAATGTACAAATATAATTAGTAACAAGTACAGAAAAAGGTGAGGGGAAGGAAGGGTATAGGAACAATGTATGTGTATGCTATTGAAGTCAAGTTGGTATCAAATCAAATATGGTTGTTATAGATTTAACACAATACATTTTAATCCCCTGTAACCTTAAGGAAAATATATGAAAAATGAATCCTGATAGAAATGAGAAGGTATTAAATATGGTACAATACAAAATATCAAATAAATATGAAGTAGACATTAATGGAGGAATTGAGGGCCAAAAATGTATAAGACTTGCAATGGCAGAAGAAAGGCCTGCATTATCAGTAGTGACTTTAAAGTAAATGTAAAGGCAGAGACTGATGGAATGGATAAAAAGCATGACCCAACTATATGCTATCTGCAAAAGCATCACCTTAAATTCAAAGACACAAGTAGGTTGAAAGTGAAAGGATGCAAAAAATATATACCCTGAAAATAGTAATCAAAACAGAGCTGAGGTAGCTATACTCATACTAGACAAAGTTGAAACCTGTTATGAGGGACAAAGAAGGTCACTATATACTGATAAAGTGGTCAATTCACCAAGAAGACATAACAAATATAAATATATATGTGCACCTAACAGCAGAGAGTCAAAACAGATGAAGCATATATTGACAGATTGAAGGAAGAAATAGATGACTCTACATCAATTGCAGGAGATTTTAATGCACCACTTTCAATAATGGATAGAATATCTAGATAGAACACCGAGATAGAATATCAATAAGTAAATACAGGACTTGAGCAATATTATAAACCAACTGGACCTAACAGATACATATAAGCCATTTTACCCAACGATAACAGAATATGTGTTCTTCTCAAGTGTACAGGAATCATTCTCCAGGAGAGATCTAGACTATGTGTTAAGTCATGAAACATGTCTCAATAAATTAAGAAATATTGAAACCACTAAAAGTATCTTCTGTAATCACAACAGAATGAAACTAGAACTAATAACAGAGGGAGAACTTGAAATTTTATAAATATGTGAATATTAAATGATGCACTTTTAAACAACGAATGGGTTAAACAGGAAATGACAAGGGAAATTAGGAAATGTCTGGTGGCAAATGAAAATGAGAATGCAAAATACCCAAACTTATAGGATGCAGCAAAGGCAGTGCTGAGAGGGAAATTTATAGCTCTAAAGGCTTACATTGATAAAGAAGAAACATCTCAAATCAGAGAGTTAAACCCACAACTGGAGGATCTAGAAAAAAGAGAAAATAAACTAAGCCCAAACTGAGCAATAGGAATGAAGATAAAAGCTGATATATATGATACAGAGAATTTAAAAAAACAAGAATCAATGAAACCAAAAGCTGATTATATGAAAAGTTTGATAAAATTGATTAACTCTTAGCTAGAATGACAATGAATAAAAGAGAAAGGACACAAACAACTAAAATCAGAAATGAATGGGGGACATTCCTACCAACCCCAAAGAAATAAAAAGGAATATAGGAGGCTTCTATGCACAATTGTGTGCTTACAAATTAGATAACCTGGATGAAATGGACAAATTCTTAGAAACACACAAACTACATTCCTTGGTTTAAGAAGAAATAGAAGATCTCCACAGACCAATAGCACTAAAGAGATTGAATCAGTAATCAAAACTTTCCCAAGAAAGGGAAGAAAAACAGAAAAAGAAATAGGTTAAATTACTTGTGTGAGGGAGGGGTGTACAGAACTCTATTTTCTCTGCATGATTTTCCTGTAAACCTACGACTTCTCTAATATAAAAATACTAGCAAATCAAACCCATTAGCATACTAAAGCATTATACACCCTGACCAAGTGGAATTCCAGGAATGTGTTGGGAGTTAATTTTTTATGGGTCTCCCACACATTGTACATTTTTTATCAGCTTTTGTTCTGGACTGCTTTTTTTTTTTTGTATGCTGTATGGTGGGGTGACATTTCATTCTTTTTCCATGTGAGTATCCCATTATTGCAGCACCATTTCCTGAAATTTTGTTCGGTTGTTTTTGTTTGTTTGTCTGTTTGTTTTTTGGGGAAGTGCTTGAAGTTGATGGACTTGTTTCTCTTGTTTAATTGAAATGCTTCCCACACAAAAGAAATAAGGTCAGTTTGTTAGATTCCCAGACAGTATCCATTCATTTGTAGGCTCAGAGCACAATTCTTTCAATGCAAGTGATGGAAGGGGAAAATGTGTCATTATTCAATCATCTTCTAAAACATTTGTTGTGGTGTTTGAGTTCAGTAGATGGATAGACCTGGGGAGATGAAAGATTCTGGCCTAGAACTTTGATTGACGGCTCATCTGTTTGAAGTACCATATGAGGCTCCTTATGTGAGCTTAGCTACCTTTGGTCCTGCCTCTGCACCTTTGTCCATATAGAGTTGTCTGTATTGTTGAAGGTGGACAACCTTGTAGGGGAAGACTAGGGAAGAAGAAAAATCAGGTACAGCCCATTCTCTGCAAGGTGAGCCCAGACTACTGTTATATTAGAGTCTCTATTTTAGGTTGGGAATGGAAGACCAGGAAATGTGAACAATAAAAAGGAAAATGTAATGCAATGAATTGGAACCATAATTAAATATCTTATAATAAAGTTGATCTACATTTGGCAATTGTGCAGTTGTAATGTACATATGGCAGTTGGGCAGACATTTAACTAACCTCTGTCTTTGAGGTCCAAGCCATCTGTAAGCAATGTGCTTGGCAGTGTGATGTGGTGGGAGAAGCATGGTCTCATGGGCAAGATTCACCACAGCAGCTGCATGTCCTTGGGCTAAATGTTGAAGCACTTTAATGACAATGATCAGTTTTCTTTAGAAAGATAATTTTGACCCTAGTATGTCTGAGAGGACACAGGAAGGGAGACTGCAGTACTGCAGGACTCTAGAGGAGAAATGATGAGGGCCTTAACTGGGGAGGCTGGGACGCAGGGAGGAAATGGATGTGGGAGATGTTACTGAGAGGGAAACTACAGAATTTGGCAACTTGTCCATTGTGATGACTGAGGCTGAGGCTGAAGCCAAGGCTGGGTTAGACTTTAAGCTGCCTCAGAGTTTGGAAAAATGAGAGATGGATAGGCTAGGGACCTGTGGTTTTAAATGATTAATTAGTACCACTGTCAGGTCAGCTGGGGAAAGAATGGAGAAAAGTTGGAGAAACAGGAGACTACCACCAGCCCCACCGAGGGCCCCTGCATCTGTAACTCTGGATGGGAGATGGGGAGTCACAGGGCTCACACTGTCTAGGTAGTCTGGGAGATGAAGCCTAAATTTTCCAACTATCCCTTCTGTCCAAGGTAGGAATTGAAGTCTAACCCTGTTTAGTCTTCTCTTACCTCCCCAGCTGCCTATATGAAATCAGAGGCTTTTCCTGGCCTTCAGCAGTCTGTGAGGGAATCAACTTTCCTAACCAAGGGCAGGTCACTTCTGTGTTTGTCTGCTGCAAAGCTGGCCCTATAGTCCTAGAGTCTGCCTTGTCTGGAAAGGCACACCTGCCAGCTAGGAGCTGGGATGTAGAACTCAGTAATTTTTCAATTATTTTCTTTTCCCCCCTTTCCCTTTGGTTACACTTACCATCATTCTTTAATCCTTCAGCAAGCAGTTCTTGAAAGCCCATCGTGTGCATGGCTCTGAGCTGGGTGCTGGGATGAGGACACTACTACAACATGAATTAGACACTGCCCGTTAAGAGCCAATGCTAAACATTTGTGTTGCTTAATATCCTTTCCTGTCTGTTAATAAAAAAGAGAACTGCTCTGGGAAAGTTAAGAAACCATTTTAGAGAATGGGCTTGCTTTTTACCTCAATTGATCCTGGAATCATTGCTGGTTAAAGCGGGAAGATCTTTATAAATCTAGTCTAAGGCCCTCATTTTACAGATAAGTAATGGACTCAGAGAGGAAGTCAAGTGACTTTAAAAATCACATAACTAGCTTGTGTCAAAACTGGGTTTGGAACCCATGTTTTCCATGGTGTGTGTGTGTATTTTTTTTTTTTTACATGGGCAGGCACCAGAAATTGAGCCCTGGTCTCTGCATGGCAGGCAAGAACTCTGTTTGCTGAACCACCATAGCCCACCCCCCATGGTATGTTTTTGACATTCCTCTTTTGTTTCTCTGAAGCCGAAAACCCAGAATACATATTCACAGTAATATTCTAGCATAAATTCTTAAAATGGTGAGGGATAACCTTTATTCTTACTTCTTTTCAATGCACATGAATTAAATGAGGCAGAAGTGTGGGCTGAAACAGACAAGGAGAATGGAGCAGTACTTTGGATAGGTGAAGTGGTAATAATGGAGAACAGCACCGAATGTGCCGACAGAGCTAATACATCACTAAAGCCCCTGAAGAGGATGGTTACAGTGGGGTTTGGAATACCTGAGAGAAGCTTGCTTCAGATTTGGAGAGATAATTAATTTTATAAAAAGATGACCACTTGATTCACTATATACTAGTGCAGAAAGGCCCTGCTCTGGATGAATTATTTTTAAATTGTTTTAATATTTTTCATATTGATATAATTTCAGACACACAAAAGTTTCAAAATACACTTCTCCTGGATTCCACAAAATGTGATTTTATATATATAGATATATGTATATATTTTTTTTTCCTTAGTTTCCTTTGGGCTGCTATCCACATACCACTCAGTGGATTGGCTTAAACAATGGGAATTTATGGCCTCACAATTTCAGAGACTTAAAGGCTTGCTTCCTTTAAAGGTTGGTAGCGTTCTGGCTGGCTCGCAGTCCTTGGGTTTTGGGCTTTCTTATCTTATGGCTATGTCCTCTCCTTTCTTTTCCAATGTCTTATTGATTTCTGACTTCCAGATCCTCCCTGTGGCTTTCTTATTCTTTGTGATTTTTTTTCTATTTATAAAGGACGCTGGTAATGCAGATTAAGGCCCCATCTTCTCAGTTGTGCCATTCCTTAACTAAACTAACATCTTCAACAGATTCTATTTATAACGGGTCCACATCCACTGGAATATAGATCAAATTAAGAACATGTCTAAACTGGGTACATAATTCAATCACACACACACACATACACACACACACACACGTAGTGCATTTTTTTCTGAACCATCTAAGAGAAAGTTGCAAGCATGACACATTTGCCTTACTAAATATTTCTAGGTATATTTCCTAAAAAAAAGAACTTTCTTAAATATAACTATAGTGCAATTATAAAATTAGGAAATTAACATTGGAACAGTACTATTATGTAATCTGTATACCTTTTGGAGCTTTCAACAATTGTCCCAATAATGCCACTGATAGCAAAAGTAAATTTAGGACCGGGTGGGCCACGGTGGCTCAGCAGGTAAGAACGCTTGCCTGCCATGCCCGAGGACCCGGGTTCGATTCCCGGTACCTGCCCATGTTAAAAAAAAAAAAAATTAGGACCATCCGCTGCATTCGATTCTTTAGTCTCTCAATATAGAAATCTAAATTTCTAAATCTCTTTTTCTGTTTCCTATCACTGACTTTTTAAAGACTATAGGCCTGTTATTTTGTAGAATGTCCCTGACTGCGGGTCTGTCTGATGTTTCCTTATGATTAAATGCAGGTTAAGCACTTTTGGCAGCTTGTGTCCTTCTCAGAGCATCATGGGAGGGAAGCATATGGTATAAGTCAGTCCATAACTGTCCATATTAACTGTGATCATTTGGGTAAGCTCAGGTTTCTCTACTCTAAAGTTACTGTTTTACCCCCTTGTAATTAAAAATACTTTTTAGTGAGGTATTGAGAGTATATAAATATCTTGTTAGTTCTCAAGCTTTCATCCACTAATTTTAGTATACATTGTCATTTCTTGCCTGAATCACTTAATGATGGTGGACAAATGGTGATTTTCAAATTACATCATTCCTATTATATTTATTAGTTGGCTTTCTATTATAAGGAAGAGCTTTCTCTATTTTCCTATATATGTATGTATGTGTGTACTTACAGCAATATAGACTAAGTTTTAGAAGGCTACAATCTTTTACTGTTATTATTTATTTTCATCTTCCAAATTTGGCTAGTGTATGCCCATTTAAGCTGGCTTTTGTGTCCTTTTGACAAATCTCTATCATCCTCTGAATACTTGGTGATTTTTCGACACTATAATGTATTCCATGCTCATTCTTGTTCTTTCCCTGCTCCAGCCTTGGAATCTGCTATATCTTAAAGAAGCAGTGGTTCCTTTCTGGAGAATGGATTTAGAAACCATTATTAGGGTGCTCATTGCTGCTAGGCTGTCATTGCTTTGAGGGTCTCCTAGGACTGAACTGGGAAGGAGATATATGTTTATATACACACATGCATACATGCATGCAATACCTGAGTGTGCGTACACATATATACACAATCTAACCCTCACAGACCTATATCCATTTCTTTTTATCTGTCTATCATCATCTATCTACCTAACCTATTATCTATTATGCAATCTATTAAAATCCATGGGTTCATATTGGTATTTAATTCTTATCCAGAGTTCATATTTGTACCATATTTGTAACTCCATTCAATAAGGCAAGAACCGATGCCAATTACCCATATTATATTTACTTATTTACTCAGTTATGGAAAGTACGAAAATGTTTGACAATTGCTGACCCATGCCTTTGCAAAATAAGCAAAACAAAAGAAACCTAGTAATTAGGGTTCAATATTTGTTTATATTTCTTTTTCTTTTTAACCTGTGGGAATGTAGACCAAATACTGTGTTAGATCTGACTTGTGTTCTTCTCCACTCCCCCCCACCCCTTTCAGTGTGGTTATGCTATTAATTTCAGAACAGATTTTTTCACTTTTTTTAATACTCAGTTTTAGGGTCTCCCCCATCTGGATGACTTTCTCTTCCATTTTTTTTTAAATGGAAAAAAGTAAAAAGCAAAGAAAAGAGAACAAATGTATCAGAGAATTACTGGGAAACATTTATTTTTGTAGAGTAGGTGATGAGATAGAAAGATTCAGTCCAATGTTTACCATCTTCTAGGTCCTCATTTTTGCACAGAAATTGATATTCATAACTATTGCAAGAAGCTTTGTGGGAAAAGACAGGGAAATATCCAATGAGTTTTAGAAATAATTCTATTACAAACTCTGAAACACAATTTTAAACACTTGGAAGTTAATCTCCCGTTATCTGCCCCCATTCATTTCCATAGACATTCTCGTATACTAGAGTATTAATTAATAATAGGCAAGATATTATTATTACTTTGCAGTAGAGTGGTACATTTGTTATAATTCATGAAAGAACATTTTTATAATTGTATAGTTAACCGTAGTTCATCATTTAGAATAGAGTTCACTGTGTTGTACAGTTGTATGTTTGTTTGTTTGTTTGTTTTACATGGGCAGGCACCGGGAATCGAACCCAGGGCTCTGGTATGGCAGACAAGAATTCTGCCACTGAGCCACCATCACACTGCCCAGTCCTTTGTTTTTTTTTTTTTGTATGCTGTATGGTGGGGTCACATTTCATTATTTTTCCATGTGAATATCCCATTATTGCAGCACATTTGTTGAATTTTTGTTTGTTTTGCTTGTTTGTTTGTTTTTTGGGAAGTGCATGGACTGGGAATCAAACCTGGGTCTCCCATATGGCAGGCAAGAATTCTAACACTGAACTACCCTTGCACCCTTGGACTGTTTTTTAAAGGATCTTTGAATAGCAAGTAGTTTCAGAAGATACAGTGTTTCCCTCTGAGGCTGGGGCCAGACAGCAAATTTGTTTACTGCCCAGGATATTAAAGATAATGCTTCCCTCTAGGTCAAGATTGGGTAGGTTTGCCAGAAGCCACCTTTAAAAGACTGTGGTTTCCTAAAGTCAGGTTCTTCATGCATTCAGATGTTTCCTTTTGCTGCTTCTGTTTAGGTGTTTGGGAGAGAGAGTAGTAATAAAAAGGGGCAAATTCTGCAATACTAGGAAATATGTGAACAGCTAATGCCTTGACTTCACCTGTATACATCCAAAGAGAAGAGCTATAAGCAACCATTGAGTGGAAATTACAAGGGAAATAGAGATAGTATTTGGATCAATCACAGGAGAAATTTATAAACATTAAAACAAATGAATAGATAACTTCCTCATTAGTAAATCACTATTAGTCTTTATGAAACATTCTAGGTTCCCTGTCTTCATTATTTCTTCTTTAATAAAGAGTGAAGATCAAGGCAAAAATATGTGCACCCAATGGGCAAGAGTCCTCATCTGGTGAGTCAATCCTCGAGTGGATCCAGTGTTCTAAGTGTTTAAAGGGCTGCTCGAGTAGACTTTATTCCTCTCACTTTCCCCCACCCATATGGTCTGGCCTCATCTGGGTAGCTCTGGCTGTCTTTTCCCTTCACACATGTCTTTTCTTGTTCATAGAAATGGTGTCTAAGGGCCTTCTAATACTTAACACATTTTATCCATCCTAATGGATATGACTATCTTAAAGGTCTGAAACTGTCACGGGTTGGCTCTGTACTTTATATTTCCTCTGTATTTGTTAGCATTTTCCCCATCCTGTGCCATATTCTCAGCACTAGATGGCAGCACTTCACAGTGAAGTGAACTGACAATGTGTTGTATAGTTTTTTTGCTCTTTTCTATATTCATGGATATAGAAATTATTTCTTATTTTTCCTATGCTGCATGAAATACATAGTCAATCTCTGTTCTTATTAACAGAAAGCCAAATAATGCTTTAATGTCAGCTTAGAAAGTGGAACTCTACACACATACCCTGTCATAAGGAGAATTTTTGTATAATAATAGATTAAAAATAATGCATCTGGTCAATAGGAGCTATGTTGTTTGGAGCTCCAGAAAATTAACCTGACACATTAAATTACTTACCAAGTATTTAATTATAAATAATGATATTTTATAAAAATACAAGCATGAAGTAATAATTTAGTGATTCAAAACTAAAGTTGACTTCCCTGCTTTTAATAGTAAAATAAATTTATTATTTCTGAAATCCAAATAGATGACACATTAATACACCTTCAGTAAAGTAAAATCAATCCTACAGGTCATTGCTTAACTTTGTGGGTTAAAATTGCTCTCAAAATCTTATTGTTAGCACTGTTGCATTGGCGGTTTCTAACTCCATTACCATAGGGGTAGAATTTCATTTTTTGTAATGGCTTGCTAGCTTACAAAATGCAAAGTTATAAGAACAGGCTGCTTTGAGTAGACTTGATTTTCCTAAATTGAAAGAGATTGAACTCATTATCAGTAACTTGCCACAAAGGTAAACTTTTAAAATTTACAATTTATATAAAGGTGATTGCATAATATGTAGATAAATGGATCATTGGCACATTTAATAATATGCTTTTGAAATGGTTGATCTTATTTATGGTTAACTCATTTTACCTTCTTTACCACCTTCTTAATTTAGATGTCTCTGAAGCCAAAGAAGAATAGACGAGAATCCACTTCTGTAATTTAAATTTTACTGCCAAATCTATATTGCAGTTTCTTTTCCACATGCTGTTTTCCAAATTCCACGAGATTAGAAGGCTGTTTGTTTTTATTCAATTTAAGGGTTTCTGCATATGAGAAATGAATTGGATTATGTGTGAACATAATAGGTATGTCTCCAAGGGAAGCAATACTAAAAAAAGACCACCAATCAACAGGTTTAAAATTTAATAGAAATGTTTTCAATGTAATGCAATCTTTTGCCTTAGAGTTGAGCAAAGCATATGTAGTTATCCTGTATATTCTTCCTTTTCATTTTCATATGAAGAATGTTTTGCTTTGATCTCTGTTTTATTTATGTGTACATTAAATCAAGAAATTACATGATACAATTTATACATTCTGGAACTGATAAAATACTGTTATCAGCTCAAAACAATGTCTATTTATTGTCATAACTATGTATCAACAGAATAATAAAGGCTATATATTATTCTTGAAATAGCATTTCTAACACTGCTGACTTTGTTTTTCGTTAAACATAATTTTATCACTCCTTATCATTCTTTCACTAAACTATTTTCCGTTGAATAAGAGATCCGAAGACATTTTTATTAGACAAGGCAATTTGTCCCATTAGGGAAATTAACTCTGCTCTTTCTCAGAGAATTTCAACAGACTCTTGGAGGAGTATATTAAAAATGAAAACAAGGAAAGATGTCCTTGCTTTAAATTTAAACTTCTTAGTTTATTAGTATTCCTATAATTTAAAATATTCACATTTCTTGCATGTACATGGCATAAAGTTGAAGTTATAGTCCACAGTTATCTAGTAGATTTAGTTTTAAATGGAAAACCTAAAAAAAAGAAAATTCAGATTTCAATATGTATTACGATTTCTAGGTCCTTTTCTTGTGGACAGAAAACTTTTACAATATCTGTATTTTTTAAATTAAGGAACAAACCAACACTCCAGAACTTAAGAACATCTCATTTTCTAATGTTTTAGACTTAGAGACTGTTTTCTTTCTGCAATTTTTGTACACAAAGTGATGTACAAAAGACCAAGGAGTAAATGGTGGCATTAGTGAAATATACTTACATAATTTGCACTTTAAAGATTCGTGTTTCAAAGAATACCTTATATGTGTTTGTCTTCTATCAGGAAGATTTTATGAATTAGGCTAAGGTCAGATCTCTACATGACATGCTTAGGGCAGTTAACAACAGGGTTAAGGGAGAATGTAAAAGCTAGTAGAAACACCGAAAAAGTTTGTGATTAGAAGTATTGTTGTCCAGTGATAATGAAGAAAATTCTATTGTATCTGAACTTCCTGCCAAAGTTCCCTTTGAATTTTTTTCATTTTTTTATTACAGAAGTTCTGAGTCTAGAGAGCAATAATGCATAAAATACAGTATTCCCATATGCTGCCCTATCAATAACACCTTGCTTTGGTGTGGTACATTTATTACAATTGGTGAACAATTGTACAATTTTATCATTGTAGTATTAAATATAGTCTATTGTTTAACCTAGAGTTCACTGTTTGTGTAGTTCAGTTTCATGGATTTTTTTGTTAATTTTTATTCTGTTATCATATATACAATCTAAAATTTCCCCTTTTAATCATATTCAGATATATATTTCAGTGCTATTAACTACATTCACAGTCTTGTGCTACTATCACCACCATCCATTACCAAAACGTTTTCAGCATCCCAAAAAGGAACTCTGGATATTTTAAGCCTTAACTCTCTATTACCTATCCCCAACTTGTCCTCTGATGACCTATAATCTAGATTCTGACTCTATGAGTTTGCTTAGTCTAATTATTTCATATCAGTGAGGTCATACAATATTTGTTCTTTTGTGTCTGGCTTATTTCACTCAACATGGTGTCTTCAAGGTTCATCCATGTTGTTGTGTGAATCAGAGCTTTATTCTTTTTTAAGGCTGGACAATGTTTTATTGTGTGTACATACCACATTTTGTTTATCCATTCATCAGTTGATGGACAATGGATTATTCCTTCTTAAGCTATTGTGAATAATGTCACAATGAACATCGGTGTGTAAATATATGTTTGATTCCCTGCTTTCACTTATTTTGAGTATATGCCTAGAAGTGGGATTGCTGGGTCATAAGGTACTTAACCTCATGAAGAACCACCAAACTGTCTTCCACAGCAGCTACATCATTTTATTCTTCCATCAGTAATGAATGAGTGTACTTAATTCTCCTCAACTTCTCCAACATTTATAATTTTCTGGTTTTTAAATAGTATTGTATTGGGTGTGAAATGATATCTCGTGGTTTTGATTTGCATTTCCCTGATAGCCAATGATATTGAGGATCTTTTCATATGCTTTTTGACTGTTTGTATACCTTCTTTGGATAGATATCTGTTTAAGTCTTTTGCCCACTTTTAAATTGAGCTGTCTTTTCGTTGTTAAGATGAAGGGTTTCTTTATATATTCCAGATACAAACTTATTGGACATGTGGCTTCCAAATATATTCTACCATTGTGTAAGTTGTAGCTTTACTTTCATGATAAAATCCTTTCAGGCACAAAAGTTTTAATTTTTATGAGGCTTCATTTATCTATATTTTCTTTTGTTGCTTGTGCTTTGGGTGTAAAACTAAGAAACCACTGCCTAGCATAAGGTCCTGAAGATACTTCCTATGCTGATTTGAAACTATTATGTACCCAGGAAAAGCCATGTTCTTTTAATCCAGTCTTGTGGGCACAGACACATTGTGGGTGGGACCTTTTGATTAGATTATTTCCATGGAGATGTGACCCCGCCCATTCTAGAGGGTTTTTACTGGAGTCCTCAAAAGAGCTCAGAGAAAAAGAGAGAGTTAAGAGATGACGCAGATATAGACTGTGCAACAGGACTGGATACAAAAACTCAGAAATAGACAGCCCAATACTACCTAACTGTAATACAATTATGTTAAAACACTGAATGAAGCTGCATGTGAGAATGATAGAGGGAGGAGGGCTGGGGACATAAATGAAATCAGAAAGAAAGATAGATGTTAAAGATTGAGATGGTATAATCTAGGAATGCCTAGAGTGTGTAATGATAGTGACTAAATGTACAAATTTTAAAAATGTTTTTGCATGAGGAAGAACAAAGGAATGTCATTAGTGCAGGGTGCTGAAAATAGATGGTAATTAATGTTTTAAAATGTCACCTTATGTGTGAGACTAAAGCAAAAATGTTTATTTGTTACAAAATTTATATTTTGACTAGTGCATTTCCTAATATAACTTATGTAGATAGTTTAATTGAACGCCATAAGTACTTGGAATCTCAGGTAGGACATGAGATTTTGTTGGTTTGTCCAGAGTGATGCCCTGATGAATCCCAGAGTGATTTGATCAGTGAGTGGAAAAGTATTTGCAAAGCCCCCTTCGGGGAACGGTGAGAATGGGGAGAAATTCAACTTCCCCAAGTTGAATTCTTGATATTTTCACAAGCAGTGTGGACAACCAAAGCTATAGGCTGAGCCCCCAGTCTTGGGGGTTGTTCATATGAAACTTAACCCCACAAAGGATAGTTCAAGTCTACTTAAAATTTAGGCCTGAGAGTCACCCCCAAGAGAGCCTCTTTTGTTGCTCAGATGTGGCCTCTCTCTCCAGCCAACACAA
>PVIY010040748.1:0-22135 GCA_004026745.1 Myrmecophaga tridactyla | reverse complement strand
GGCCCCTCCCACAACCAAAAAAGAGGCACAACTCCTAGTTGGTCTTTTTGGGTTTTGGCGACAACATATTCCTCATTTGGGTGTGCTACTCCGGCCCATTTATCAAGTGACCAGAAAAGCTGCTAATTTTGAGTGGGGATTAAACAAGAAGAGGCTCTGAGACAGGTCCAGGCTGCTGTACAAGCTCCTCTGCCGCTTGGGCCATATGATCCAGCAGACCCAATGGTGCTGGAAGTGTCAGTGGCAAATAGAGATGCTGTCTGGAGCCTTTGGCAGGCCCCTATAGGAGAATCACAACTCAGACCCTTAGGATTTTGGAACAAAGCCTTACCATCTGCTGCAGATAACTACTCTCCTTTTGAGAAACAGCTTTTGGCCTGCTACTGGGCCTTAGTAGAGAGTGAACGCTTAACCATGGGCCACCAAGTTACCATGAGACCTGAGTTGCCTATCATGAGTTGGGTGTTGTGTGACTCACCAAGCCATAAAGTTGGGCGTGCACAGCAGCACTGTATTGTAAAATGGAAATGGTATATACGAGATAGAGCCAGAGCAGGTCCTGAAGGCACAAGTAAGTTACATGAAGAAGTTGCACAAATGCCCATGGTTTCCACTCCTGCCATATTACCTTCTCTTTCCCAGACCAGAGCTATGGCCTCTTGGGGAGATCCTTACAGTGAATTGACTGAGGAAGAGAAAACTCAGGCCTGGTTTACAGATGGTTCAGCACGATATGCAGGTACCACCCGAAAGTGGTCGGTTGCACCCCTTTCCTGTGGTGTCCTTGAAGGACAGTGGTGAGGGGAAATCCTCCCAGTGGGCAGAACTTCAAGCAGTGCACCTGGTTGTTCATTTTGCTTGGAAGGAAAACTGGCCAGAGATGCATTTGTATACTGACTCATGGGCTGTTGCTAATGGTTTAGCTGGATGGTCAGGGACTTGGAAAGACCATAATTGGATAATTGGTGACAAAGAGGTCTGGGGAAGAAGTATGTGGGTAGACCTTTCTGAGTGGGCTAAAAGCATGAACATATTTATGTCCCATGTGAATGTTCACCAGAGAGTGACTTCAGCAGAGGAAGGTTTTAATACTCAAGTGGATAAGATGACCCGTTCTGTGGATACCAGTCAGCCTCTTTCCCCAGCAACTCCTGTCATTGCCCAATGGGCTCATGAACAAAGTGGTCATGGTGGTAGGGATGGAGGTTATGCATGGGCTCAGCAACATGGACTTCCACTCACCAAGGCTTATCTGGCTGCAGCCACTGCCAAGTGCCCATTCTGCCAGCAGCAGAGACCCACACTCAGCCCCCGATATGGCACCATTCCCCGAGGTGACCAGCCAGCTACATGGTGGCAGGTTGATTACATTGTACCACTCCCTTCATGGAAGGGGCAGCGATTTGTTCTAACTGGAATAGACACATACTCTGGATATGGGTTTGCTTTCCCCGCACGCAATGCTTCTGCCAAAACTACCATCCGTGGGCTTACAGAATGCCTTATCCATCATCATGGTATTCCACATAGCATTGCTTCGGATCAAGGAACACACTTCACAGCAAATGAAGTGCGGGAATGGGCGTATGCTCATGGAATTCTCTGGTCTTACCATGTCCCCCATCATCCAGAAGCAGCTGAATTGATAGAACGGTGGAACTGCCTTTTGAAAACTCAATTACGGTGCCAACTAGGTGGCAACACCTTGGAAGGATGGGGTAATGTTCTCCAGGAAGCTGTGTATGCTCTGAATCAGCATCCGCTGTATGGTGCTGTTTCTCCCATAGCCAGGATCCATGGGTCCAGGAACCAAGGGGTGGAAATGGGTGTGGTACCACTTACTATTACCCCTTGTGATACACTAGGAAAATTTTTGCTTCCTGTTCCTGTGACCCTGAGCTCTGCTGGTCTACAGGTTTTAGTTCCAAAATGGGAGTACTTCCTCCAGGAGAAACAACAATGATCCCACTGAACTGGAAGTTAAGATTGCCACCTGGTCACTTTGGGCTACTTATGCTCTGGATCAACAAGCCAAGAAGGGGATTACATTATTGTCTGGGGTAATTGACCCTGATTATCAGAAAGAAGTAGGACTGCAACTACATAATGGAGGTAAAGAAGTGTTTTCTTGGAATATAGGAGATCTCCTAGGGCGTCTATTAGTACTACCATGCCCTGTGATTAAAATCAATGGAAAACTGCAACAACACAATCTAGGCAGGACTGCTAATGGCTCTGAACCTTCAGGAATGAAGGTTTGGGTCACCCCACCAGGCAAAGAACCATGGCCAGCTGAAGTGCTTGCTGAGGGTAAAGGGAACATGGAATGGGTAGTGGAAGAAGGTAGTGATAAATATGAACTTCGACCACGTGATCAGTTACAGAAACGAGGACTGTAATGCTGTTTTGTTCATGTTATACTATTTAAGTTGTAAGATATCAAGTTTAAGAATGAATGTTGCCTAAAGATTTGCACCCTATTCTGGAGAGATTTAATGTGTTTCCAGTTATATGCAGGACAGTTGAGTATTGTCAGGTAAAAGAAAAAATGTGTGCTTATTTGTTTTCATTTGGAAATTAAGTATGGTTTAAGGTGATATATATATAGGTGCTAAGTTGACAAGCGGTGGACTGTCATGGTTAGGGACATATGTCAACTTGGCCAAGTTGTGGTACCTGTTTATCTTTTTGGGCAAGTACTGGCCTGTCTTTTGCAATGAGGATATTTCATAGGATTAGGTCATGATCACGTCTGCTGCATCCACAGCTCATTCCATTTGTAATCAGCCAAAGGGGAGCGTCTTCTACAATTAGTGATGCTAAATCTAATCACGGGAAGCCTTTTAAGGAGGACTCAGAGGAGATAGGTCCCATTCCTGTTTCAGCTGGTGAGCCTCTCCTGTAGAGTTCATCCAGACCCTCCATCGGAGTCGTCGGCTTCATAGCCTGCCCTGTGGATTTTGGGCTCTGCGTTCCTGTGGTCACGTGAGACACTTTTATATTTGCAAGTGTTCCCTGTTGATTCTGTTTCTCTAGAGAACCCTAACTAATACAGGGGTTTTAAGTGTTTCTGGGTATTTATTCCATTTCATTTATCTTTCAGTACTTGTGACATTTTCATGACATTGTCGTAATCATTTCACTTTGTAATATGTTTTAATAATGGCAGTTTGAAGTCTTCCTTTTTAAAATTTTTTTGATACTTTATGTCTATTTATTTTTCTAGATGAAATACAGGATCATTATTAAACTGCTCTGAAAATCCCTCTGAGATTTTCAGTAGGAATTTTGAATTTATAAATTAGTATTGGGGAGTAACTGACATATTGTGAAAATATTGAGTCTTTCCATTTATGAGCATACATATCACCATTTTTAGCAAAGTTATTCAGTTTTTCTCATGCTAAATTGGCACATTTTTAGTCTTGTTATTTGTTTTTATTAACTAAGTAAATATATGAGTGTGGGGATGTATGGCTTGAACAGCTCCTTTAGTCATTATATATTGTAGCCTGTTTATATAGGACTAAAGTGATGACATTTAATTTTGTTTATTTACTTATTTTTAACTAGTTTATTTTATTTTCTTATTTAAAGCTGATTGTTTGGTTGATTTTCTTAGGCAATTTTTAAGTAAGTAGTCATACAATCTACAAATAGTTTTTTGTTTGGAAGCTATAATAGTTCAAAAATTCAAAAAAATACACCTAATAATATAATCTCAAAATTTATGGGCAAAAACCTGGGATAAATTTTCTCTCACAGTGGAATATATATATATATATTTTTTTCTCCAAAGAAGTATCTTTTTATTTATTTACTTTTTTCTTTGTTTAGGGAGGTGGGGTGGTACTATACCTTTTTACAGTCCCTCCAGAATTCTTTGAGAGTTCTAGTTGCCCTGTATCTTCTTTAGCATTTGGTGTTGTCAGTTTTTTTTTTACCTTCTTTAAAAAATATAAGAACATACACACACGAACATTCTTAACAGATGAGCATTCCATTCTTGGTATATAGTCAGTGAACTCACAGTATCATCACATACTTGTATATTCATCACCATGATCATTTCTTAGAACGTTTACATCACTCCAGAAAAAGAAATAAAAAGAAAAAGGAAAAAACTCATACCATACCCCTTACCCTTCCCTCTCACTGACTACCATCTACCTAATATATTTTAACCTTTGTTTCCCCTATATTTTTTCTATACCCCTTACCATTCCCTTTCATTGATCACTGGTATTTCAGTCTACTCAAATTTATTTTTAACATTTATTCCCCCATTATCATTTATTTTAATCCATATGTTTTACTCATCTGTCCATATTGTAGATAAAGGGAACATCAGACACAAGGTTTTCACAATCATACTATCACATTGCCAAAGCTATATCATTATATAATCATCTTCAAGAAACATGGCTATTGGAACACAACTCTACTGTTTCAGGCACTTCCCTCTAGCCTCTCTAATATACCTTAAACTAAAAAGGGGGGGGTTATCTATATAATGCATAAAGAATAACCTCCAGGATAACCTCTCAACTCTGAGATCTCTCAGCCATTGACACTTTATTTTGTCTCATTTCTTTCTTACCCCTTTCGGTCAAGAAGGTTTTTTTTCAATCCGTTGATGCTGAGTCCCAGCTCATTGTAGGATTTCTGTTCCACATTGCCAGGGAGGTTTACACCCCTGGGAGTCATGTCCCATGTAGAGAGGGGGAGGGCAGTAAGTTTGCTTGTCATGTTGACTGAGAGAGAGAGAGAGGACTGTTGGCTGAGAGAGAGATAGGCCACAGTGGAATATTTTAATGTATGTCTCTCAGAAACCAGTAGAATAAGCAGGCAATTTCCTTTTTTGGTATATTTGTAAAAGTAATCATGTGATCTTTTTTCCTTTGATTTAATAAAGTAATATTTTTATACAGTTTTACAATATTGAACTTCCATCCACACTGTTCTAGTTTGCTAGCTGCTGAAGTGCAATATA
Source organism: Myrmecophaga tridactyla (assembly GCA_004026745.1). Taxonomy (NCBI): domain Eukaryota; kingdom Metazoa; phylum Chordata; class Mammalia; order Pilosa; family Myrmecophagidae; genus Myrmecophaga; species Myrmecophaga tridactyla. Next base: position 17,142 of record PVIY010040748.1, on the reverse strand, counting down.
CCAGAAGTGGAATTGCTTTTAAAAAGGGAATTTAATAAGTTGCTAATTTACAGTTCTAAGGCCAAGAAAATGTCCCAATTACAACAAATCTATAGAAATGTCCAATCTAAGGCATCCAGAGAATGCCTTAGAACAAGGCCAACGAAGTTCAGGGTTTCACTGTCAAGTGGAAAGGCACACGGTGAACACAGTCAGGGCTTCTCTCTCATCTGGAAGGGCACATGGTGAATATAGTGTCATCTGCTAGCTTCTTCACCTGGCTTCCTGTTTCATGAAGCTCCCCGGGAGGCATTCTCCTTCTTTGTTTCCAAAGGTCGCTGACTGGTGGACTCTGCTTCTCGTGGCCATGTCATGCTCTCTCTGAATCTCCTTCTTTCTCCAAAATGTTTCCTCTTTTATAGGACTCCAGAAATTTATCAAGACCCACCCAAATGGTTGGAGGCATGTCGTCACCTAATCCAGTTTAACAACCACTCTTGACTAAATCACATCATCCAGGGAGATGATCTGATTACAGTTTCAAACATACAGTATTGAATAGGGATTATTCTACCTTTATGAAATGTGATTTTGATTAAAACATGGCTTTTCTAGGGGACATATATCCTTTCAACCCAGCACACCCACCTAAAGCAGTACCTATTCAGTCTTAGTCATTTTATTCTTTTTCCTCTTCTTTAAATTTTTTTTTCTTCATTACTAAAACTTTTTTCGTGAATTTTCATATATGCAAATTTTTATTTTTATTTTATTTTATACATGCATGCAGTTTAAAGAGTCAAATAATGAAAGACAAAAAAAAAATGTTAAATGTCTCTAACCTATCATCCTTCCTTGAAATTCTTGTTCCCTACTGACAATTTTTCAAACTCTCTAGGCATTTTCTTTTGATAGTTACATATATATATACATAACTATACATATATATAAACATTTAAAAATTGTCTCCACTTTAGATATTATCTTTTTAAATTTTTTATTGTGAAATTTAACATATATTTGTATATATATTTAACATATGTACAAAGAAAAGACAGAAAAAGCAATGATTTTCAAACTACACTTCAACAAGGAGTCACAGGAAAGATTTCAGAGTTTGTTATGTGTTACCAGTCTACTACTTTGAATTTTTCCTTCTAGCTGCTGCAAAACATTGGAGGCTAGAGAAAATATCCATATAGTGATTCAGCAGTTATACTCTTTTGTTAAATCCTATTTTCTTTGTTACAACTCCTCCTCCTTTGATCCTTCTCCCAATCTATAGGGATCTTTAGGCAATGCTGCATCTAACTTTTTCATGTTGAGAAGGGTGTCAACACTAAAGGATAGAGGGACGTGATTCATTGATAATCTTGGAAAGGCTTGCCCCCCTGGGTGTCAAGATTTTTCTGGCCTAGGAACCCTCTGGAAATTATAGGTTCCAGGAAAGCATACTTATACATGAATCTTTTACAGTGTCTCAGTTTGAGCCCTAGCTGTTCTTAAGAGTTAATTGGAGTGATGTTGGTTGAAGTTTAGCAAACCATGGCAATTGGCACTATCTTGAAGCTTGCATAAGAATAGCCTCCAGAATGGCCTCTTAACTCTGTTGATCTCTTTTAGCCTTATTTGATTATATTTCTTTTCCACCTTTTGGTAGGTGTTGTGGATCCCACAGTGCCAGAGCTACACTCACCCCAGGAGTCAGGCCCCACATTTTCAGGGAGACTTTCACCTCTTAATGTCATATCCCACCCAGTGAGGAGAGCAGTGATTTTCCTTGCAGAGTTGGGCTTATATAGAGAGAGGCCACATCTGAGCAATAGAGGTTTCCTGAAAGCACCTCTTAGGCCTTGTTATAGGTGATCATAGCTTCTCTGCTACAGAAAGAAGTTTCATAATGGCAGTCCTCAAAATCAAGGGCTTGTCCTATTTTCTTGGGAGTCCCCAGTGGTTGAAAGGGTACCCAGGATTTCCCAGATGGAAAAGTTTAATAGTTCCATTTTTCCCCTGAAGGGACTCTTATCAGTGCTTTTTAATTATCTGCCAACCATAGTCTGAGATGTATCCTGGTATTACAGTAAACTATACAGGATTACCGGGCTTCATTCCTGTTCTGGACTCCCAAGACTTTGGGTTTTTTCAAGGAGCTATCCAGACAGGTTGATTAGATTATGTATTATAGAAAATTTAGGTTATAGACATAATAAATCTTTCTCCCTTTGGTCTCACACGGTAGATGAAAGCTTAGAGTATATGTACTATCATCTTTTACCCTGTATTCTGATTTACCTTAGTCCTAGCACATTGGCTTTGTTTTTAACTCTAATTGAGGCCTGATCTCTTTTTCACTTACTTTAACTGTTATTATATATAGCCATGCTAACTTTCAGGGCTTCATTTCTGGAGTCTTAGGTATTACAGAGTTACTCAAAGTTCCAGGAAATACCTACTGATACACATATAGTTCAATTACTCAGAATCTAGACATACACTTACAACTTCAGTCTATGTGTGGCTGCTATAAGGGTTAACAATCTAGGCTCCAATTTTCTTATAAGTATTTTCTGAAAGAGACTGGGCTGGTTTGAAATATGTATGTACCTAGAAAAGCCATGTTTTAATCCTAATCCCCTTTTATAAAGGCAGCCATTTCTTCTAATCCCTATTCAGTGTTGTATGTTTGAAACTGTAATTAGATCATCTCCCTGGAGATGTGATTTATTCAAGAGTGGCTGTTAAACTGGATTAGGTAGAGGCGTGTCTCAACCCATTTGGGTGGGTCTTAATTAGTTTCTGGAATCCTATAAAAGAGGAAACATTTTGGAGAATGAAAGAGATTCGGAGAGAGCAGAGAATGCTGTAGCACCACGAAGCAGAGTCCATCAGCCAGCGACCTTTGGAGAAGAAGAAAGAAAACACCTCCCAGGGAGCTTCATGAAACAGGAAGCCAAGAGAAGAAGCTAGCAGATGATGCCATGTTCGCCATGTGTCCTTCCAGATGAGAGAGGAACCCTGACTGTGTTTGCCATGAGCCCTTCCACTTGAGAAAGAAACCCTGAACTTCATTGGCCTTCTTGAACCAAGGTATCTTTCCCTGGATGCCTTAGATTGGACATTTCTGTAGACTTGTTTTAATTGGGACATTTTCTCAGCCTTAGAACTGTAAACTAGCAACTTATTAAATTCCCCTTTTTAAAAGCCATTCTGTTTCTGGTATATTGCATTCTGGCAGCCAGCAAACTAGAACAGAGACCTTAGCATATTCTTTTTTTTCTGGTTTATTTTGCACAACACATTATCTCCAGGGTTTATTCAGTTTGTTGTGTGCCTCTCAATATTCTTCCTATTTGTAGCTGCACCATATACCATCATATAAATATGTGACAGTTCACTGTTTTGTTTCTAAGTCATTGTATACTTCAGCTCCCTTCATCTACTGGGCATCATGAATAATGTCCAAAATAAACAAACCATGTGTTCCAGTCTCCTCACTTGGTTGTATAATTTTAGATATTTTTTTATTAGTCCATAGAGACCAAGAACTGACAAACACAGCCTCACCAAATATTAAATCAAAACTACCCTTTATCACTTGTCCCTCTCCCCTAATTAGTTACCTCTGGTAGTGCTGTAGTACTGTTGATTCTTCCTGTTAACTATTGGCCATAGCATTCACTTCCTTGTCCCTGTACTATTGGCTCTTTGTCCAAGATTTGATATTGGAAGATTTGAAATAGTTCATACAAGAACTTATTTATAGTTAGATTTAATCAGTGGGAAACATGGCACTATACATACCCTTTTACTTATATTCACCTTCAATATGGAAATGTTACTTATAGTACCATTAGTTAGTTACTATCACTTCCATCCCTTCCCTTACATTTAAGTTCAACCTCATTGGATAGCCTTTCCCCCATCTCTAGTTTCTGTTTGCCTTTAGGTTTGCTAAAAGCCACAGTGTAACCTGTAAGTCATAATAGCAAAATTGTACAGTTTCTCTCTTTTTATGTCTGACTTATTTTACTGAACATTATGTCCTCAGCATTCATCCATGTTGTCGTATACTTTGGGACCTCATTTAATCTTACTGCTGCATAATAGTCTATTGTGTGTATATATATACAATATATATATATACGTGCCACATTTTTTATCCTCTCATCCATTGATGGGTACTTGGATCGTTTATATCTTTTGACAATTGTGAAAAGTGCTTCTATTAACATCGGTGTACAAATTTCTGTTCGTGTCACTGCTTTCAGCTCTTCTGGGTATATTATGGGTAGTGGTATGCCAGGTCATAGGTCAACTTGATATTCAGCTTTCTGAGGAATCACCAAACTGTTTTCCATAGAGCTGCATCATTAAGCATTCCCACCAACGTCCGGTCCAACATTTGTAGTTTTAATAGCAGTCATTCTTATTATAAGGTAAATATATGTGAGGTGATATCTCATTGTCATCTTGATTTGCATTTACCCTAGAACTAATGAAAATGAGCAACTCTTCTTATGCTTTTTAGCCATTTGTATTTACTCTTCAGAGAAGTGTCTATTTATATCCTCTGCCCATTTATAATGGGGTCGTTAGTTCTTTTGTTGTTGGGCAGTATAATTTCCTTATGTAAACAGGATACTAAGTCTTTCACTGATATTTGGTTTCCAAATATTTTTTCCCATTGAGTTGACTGCTTCACTACCTTTTTGACAAAGTCCTTTGAGATACAGTTCTTGATCTTAAGGAGTTTCCGTTTATCTGTTTTTTTCTTTTGCTGTTTGTACTTTAGATGTAAAGTTTAAGAAGCTACCTTCTATTACTAGATCTTGAAGGTGTTTTCCTACATTTTCTTCTAGAAGTTTTATTGTACTGGCTCTTATATTTAGGTCTTAATCCATTTTGAATTAATTTTTGTATAGAGTATAATGTAGGGGTTCTCTTTAATTATTTTGACTATTGATATCCAATTCTCCCATGCCCATTTATTAAAAAGACTGTTCTGACCCAGTTCAGTGGATTTGGGGGCCTTATCAAAGATTAATTGTCCATAAATTTGTTGCACTATCTCCATACTCTCGATTCAATTGCATTGGTCGATACTTCTATCTTTGTGCCAATACCATGCTGTTTTGACCACTGTGGCTTTATAGAAAGCTTTAAAATCAGGAAATGTCGGTCCTCCCACTTTGTTCTTCTTTTTTAGTGTATCTTTAGCTATTTGGGTTTTTTTTCCCCTTGCAAATAAATTTGATACAAGCTTTTCCAAATCTTCAGAGTAGGTTATTGGAATTTTGATTGGTATTGTATTAAATCTGTATATCAGTCTGGGTAGAATTGACACTTAATGACATTCAACCTTCTTATCCATAAGCATGGAATGTTTTTCCATTCCATTTATGTCATTTTTAAATTTCTTTTAGCAGTGTTTTGTAGTTTTCTGTGTAGAAGTCCTTGACATCCTTGGTTAGACTTATTCCTATATACCTGATACTTTTGGTTGCTATTTTGAATGGAATTTTTTTCCTTAATTGTCTCCTAGATAGGTCATTGTGTATAGAAACATTACTGATTTTTGTATGTTAACTCTTATATCCTGCCACTTTGCTGAATTTGTTTTTTAACTCAAAGTAGCTTTGTTGTAGATTCTCAATATAGAATTATGTCATTTGCAAATAATGAAACTTTGACTGCTTCCCTTCCTATTTGGATGCCTTTTGTTTATTTCCCCAGTGTAATTGCTCCAGCTAGGACTTCTCATACATTGTTGAATAATAGTGGTGACAATGGACATCCTTGTCTCGTTCCCGATCTTAGGGTGAATGCTTTTGATCTCTCACTGTAAAGTATGATGCTGGCTATAGGTTTTTCATATATGCCCTTTATGACCTTGAGGAAGTTTCCTTCGATTCCTACCTTTTGAAGTGTTATCAGAAAAAGATGCTGAATTTCGTCTAATGCTTTTTCAGCATCAAGTGATATGATTGTATGATTTTTCCCTTTCAGTCTTAATGTGCTATATTATGTTGATTGATTTTCTTGTGTTGAACCGCCCTTGTATTCCTGGTATAAACCTCACTTGGTAATGATGTATAATTTTTTATCTGTTGTTGGATTCTGTTTACTAGTATTTTATTGAGAATTTTTGCATCTACATTCATTAGGGAGATTGGTCTGCAGTTATCTTTTCTTGTAGTGTCATTATCCAGTTTTGGTATTAGAGTGATGTTAGCTTTACAGAAAGAGTTAGGTAACATTCCTTCTTCCTTACTTTTTTGGATAAGTTTGACCAGGATTGGTGTTAGTTCTTTTTGGAATGTTTAATAAAATTCCCCTGTAAAGCTGTCTGGTCCTGGGCTTTTCTTTGTGGGAAGATTTTTGTTTTTGCATGAACAGGTACCAGGAATTGAACCTGGGTGTCTGGCGTGGCAAGTGAGAACTCTACCAGCTGAGCCACCATGGCCTGCCCTGTGGGAAGATTTTTGATGACAGATTTAATACCTTTGCTTGTAATTGATTTGTTGAGCTCTTCTATTTCTTTTCGAGTCAGTATAGATAGTTCCTGTGTTTCTAGGACTTTATCCATTTCATCTAAGTTGTCTAGTTTGTTGACATATAGTTACGTATAGTATTCTCTTATGATTTAAAAAATTTCTGCAGGATCCATGGTAACCACCTCTCTCTCATTTTGATTTTGTTCATTTGCATCCTCTCTTTTTTTCTCTTAGGCAGTCTAGCTCGAGGTCCATCAATTTTATTGATTTTTTCAAAGAACCAAATTTTGGTTTTATCGATTCTTTTATTTTTTTCTCCAGTTCATTTATTTCTGTCAAATCTCAAAAAAATTTACCCTTGGTATACTTTATTCATATTTTGACTGGGCATGGAATTATAGGTTGGAAGTAAATTTCCTTTTTTTTTTAATTAAAGAAGTTGTAGATTTACAGAGAAATTATACAGGATATACGGGGTTTCCATATACCTCTCCTCACACATGCAGTTTTCCCTATTAATGCTTTGCATTAGTGTAATATCCTTGTTACAATTGATAAGACAATATTGTTATAATTAAACTACTAATTTATAGTCCATAGTTTACATTCGGATTCACTGTGTTGCACGTTTCTATGTTTTTGTGTTTAAAAAATTTATTTTTCTAGGGTGCACGGGTGGTTCAGTGGTAGAATGTTCGCCTTCCATGCAGGAGACCTGGGTTCAATTTCTGGACCTTGTTCCTAAAAGAAAAAAATTTTCTAGTAATATATATGCAACTAAAATTTCCCTTATTAATTGCATTCAAATATATGATTCAGTGGTGTTAATTACATTTATAATGTTGTGTTACCATTACCACCATCTATTACTGAAAATTGTCCATCATCCCAAACAGAAACTCTGTACCAATTTAGCAGTAATTCTCCATTTCCTATTCCACTGTATGTATATACCACATTTTGTATATCCATTCATTTGTTGATGGACACCTAGGTTTCTTTCATCTTTTGACAATTGTTAATAATGCTGCTATGAACACTGGTGTGCACATTTATCTGTTTGAATTCGTTTTCAGTTCTTTTGGGTATATACATAGATGTGGGGTTACTGGGTCATATGGTACTTCTATACTTAGCTTTCTGAGGAACTGCCAAACTGTTTTTCAAAGTGGCTGTACAATTTTATGTTCTGTCCAATAAGTGGATGAGTATTCCTATTTCCCCACATTCTCTGCAACACTTATTTTTCATATTTATAATAGTGTCCATTCTAGTGGGTGTGAAATGGTATCTCACTATGGTTTTGATTTACATTTCCCTAATGGCTAGTGATGTTGAGCACCTTTTCATATGCTATTGACCATTTGTGTGTCTTCATTAGAGAAATGTCTGTTCAATTCTTTTTCTCATTTTTAAATTAGATTGTTTGTCTTTTTGTTGTTGAGTTGCAGGATTTCTTTTTCTTTAATATTTTTATAAACAAATCTTTACATACATAGAGTCCATACATGAAGTACAGTCAGTGGCTCACAATATCATAGTTGTCTATTCATCACCATGATCATAATTTAGAACATTTGCATCACTTCAGAAAAAGAAATAAAAAGAAAAGACTTGTATAAACCATACTCCTTCCCCTTTCCTTTCATTAGCCACCAGTATTTCCATCTATCCAATTTATTTTGTACCTTATTCCTCCCATTATTTATTAATCCATATTTTTTTACTTACAGGATTTCTTTTTATACTCTGGATAATAAGCCCTTATCAGATACATGGTTTCCAAATATTTTCTTCCATTCTGTAGATTGATTTACTTTCATTATTAAGTGCTTTGATACACAAAAGTTTTTAAGTTTAATATAGTCCCATTTATTCATTTTTTGTTGTTGTTGCTCATGTTTTTCATTTAAAGTCTGCAAAACTATTGCCTAACAAAAGATCCTGATGATTCTTCCCTATATTTTCTTATCAGATTTATATAATTTGGGTTCTTATATTTAGGTATTTGATCCATTTTTAATGTTTTTTTAATTGTGAAATATAACATATGTACAAAAAAGCAATAAATTTCCAAGTACATTTTAAAAAGTAGTTATAGAACAGATTTTAAAATTTCATATGGGTTACAGTTCTACGATTTTTCAGTTTTTCTTCTAGCTGCTCCAAGACACTGAAGACCAAAAGAAATATCAACATATTGATTCAGCGGTCATTCTCATTTGTTAAATCCTATCTTCTCTGCTACACACTTCCTTCACTTTTTTTACTTTTTTGTGAAAAATAACATATACAAAAAAGGAATAAATTTCAAAGTACATTGCAGCAATTAATTGTAAAACAAATTTCAGAGTTTGGTATGGGTTACAGTTCCATGATTTTAGGTTTTTATTGCTCACGGCTCTATGGTACTGGAGACTAAAATAAATATTAATATAATGATTTAGCACTCATATACATTTGTTAAACCCTGCCTTCTCTGTATAACTCTACCATCACCTTTGATCTTTCTCCTACTCTTTAGGGGTATTTGGGGTATGTCCTTTCTAACTTTTTCATGTTGGAAGAGGCTGTTGATAATATGGGATAGGGAGATGGAACTAGTTGACATTCTGTAAAGCTGGTCCCTCTGCATTTCAGGATTTATCTGGTCCAGGGACCCATCTGGAGGTTGTAGGTTTCAGGAAGGGCACCCTAGTGTCCTTTGCAGAATTTTATATAATGTATTTGATCCATTTTTGAATTAATGTTTGTATGGTGTAAGGTAATTTAAAATATAGATATCCAGTTCTCCCAGAAGTATTTGTTGAAGAGACTGTCTTTCCTAATTGAGAGGACATGGCACACTTGTCAAATGTCACTTGGACCAGCCTTCCTGCTGCTGCCCTGTGCCACCCACTCAGGGATTGGGAACACTTGCACCTCAGCAGCCTGGCTTTACCCGCGTGCCAGCCAGGCACAGAAGTCTGCGAGGTGCCCACTGTGCTTTGCTGCTGGTGATGCTTGTGCTGCTGGTGGCCTTCATTTGGGCTGAGCCCAGGTAACTGCCCTTGCTTCCTCCAGTAGAATTTAAAAAGACGTCTTGGTGATCTCATCAACATGGTGACATGAATAGCTATAAAAACCTTTCCCCAGAGATTTAGCGAAAAAAATAAGACATTTCTGACTTGATGAGAACTCTGGAGGAATGTATAGGCTGGGGAAGGTTTCCACAAACAATGAATCAAGGTAAGAAAAATTTTGGGTAGGAAATTTTCAGCCAGTCCTCTCCCCTCCTCCTCAGTTGGTTCCACAAAGCTCTGGAGGTGCCCCCAACACCTTGAGGAAAAGAGTAGTGGGTAGCCTAATTCTTGCCTAGGGTTGGCTGCAGACTGGGGCAATTGGGGGAATCTTCCATCACAAGTAAAGTGGGGGACATAGTTCCACAATGAACCAGATTTTGGCCTGCAAAGTGAGGGCCAAAGATCCCCGCGGTTTCAGCCCCACCTGGACAGATGCGGCTGATTTTAAGGAGAAAAACAACCTCTGATGATGATTATGTCAACAAACAGTGCCATCTGCTGGGCAGGCCATTAAAGTGCATGGGAATTGCAGGGCTTTTCAGAGCCTCTCCAGTCCCTACCTGAGGTCCATTAAAGCTGGTCTACAACTCCTGCATGGGAGCACAGTCCTGTTTTGGCTGAGAAATAGAGAATGCAATGGTCAAAGCAGTGCCGTAAAACAAGTCCAGATCTTGCAGGCCATGGAAAAGCAGAGCACTTCTAGCGAGCTGCTGGCTGGGGAAGTTGAGGGGAAGAGGTGGCCCAAGAATGCCAACTACAGGGAAATCAGGGAAAATGCAGTAAGGCAAACTGTTTTTCTGTCCAGCCCCTAAGGGACCTCCAAAAAGGGTCCCTTAGGGGCTGGGCCTTGAGGCTCCAGCTTTGGTTTGACTGGGAATTGCTAACTAAGTGCCAAAGGAAACACTCAACGCAAACCGAAGCAACTACAAAATCTTAGAGAAGTGAGGGAAACCAAAGTCACCTTATCGAGATAATCAACTACCATGAAAACCAGCAATAAAAAATCATAAAGCACATACGTGAGGAAGCAAGAAGAAATGGCCAAGCCAAATGACCAAATTAAAAAACTAGAGGAGATCTAGAATTCAGAACAACTAATCAAAGATGTTCTTACAAACCCTCTAAACAACTTCAATGAGTTGGCTAATGATATAAATGATATGAAAAAGATACTAGAAGAGCATAAAAAATAATTTGAAAGAAAAAAATAGCAAATTTTACTGAAATGAAACATGCTGTAGATGAAATTAAAAATATACTAGAGACAGGCAACAGCTGATGTGAAGAGACAGAAAAAGAATAAGCAAACTAGAGGATAGAGCAACTGAATTTAAACATACAAAAGGACAAATGGTGAAAAAGATGGAAACATTTGAATTGGATCTCAGGGAAATTATTGACAACAGGAAATGCAAAAATATGAGAATCATTGGTGTCCCAGATGGAGAAGAGAAGAATAAAGGGCAGGGAAGATTATTTGAGGAGATAATTGGGGAAAACTTCCCAATCCTTATAAAGGACATGAATATGCAAATCAAGGAAGCCCAGCAAACTCCAAACAGAATAAACTTACATAGACTCATTTTAAGACTAATTATAAATCTAATCAGAATGTCAAATGCTGAAGAGAGAGTCCTGAAAGCAAGAGAATAGCAAATTACCACATACAAAGGAAGCCACGGATGACTAAGTGCTGACTACTCATTGGGCAACATGGAGGTGAGAAAGCAGTGGTATGATCTATTTAAGTTTCTGAAAGAAAACTGCCAGCTGAGAATTCTTTATCCAGCCAAATTGTCCTTCAAAAGTGAGGGAGAGTTTAAAATTTTCTCAACCAAATGCTGAGAAAATTTGTTAACAAGAGACCTGCCCTACAAGAAATACTAAAGGGAGTTTTGTCAGCTGGAAAAACAAAACAAAACAAACAGAAGAGAGACATCTGAAGGAGGGCACAGAATTGAAGAGTATTTGTAAGGGTAATTTAAAGGATAAAAAAGAGAGAAGAAGAAGAAAGATCTGACAAATGAAAAACAAGGAATGAGATGGTTGAATCAAGAACTGCCTTTACAATAATGACTTTGAATATTAATGGATTAAAATTCTCACTTAAAAGATACAGATTGTCAGAATGGATTAAAAATAGCATCCATCTATATGGTATTTGTAAGAGATTAATCTTAGGCCAAAAGATACAAATAGGATGAAAGTTAAAGGGTAGTAAAAGGTTTTCTATGCAAGTAGTAACCAAAAGAATGTTGGGGTAGCTATACTAATATCAGACAAATAGACTTTAAATGTAAAGATGTCATGTGAAACAAGGAACTATATCAATAAAAGGGGCAATTCACCAGGCAAAAATAATAATCATAAATGTTTATTCTCCCATTCGAGAGCTCTAAAGTACATATGTTTATTCTCCCAATCAAGGAGCTCTAAAGTACATGAGGCAAACAAAGGCAAAACTGCAGGGAGCAATAGATGTTTCTACAATAATAGTGGGAGACTTCAACACACCATTCTCTTCTATAGATAGAACAACCAGTCAGAAGATCAATAAGAAAATAGAGAACCTAAACAATATGATGAATGAATTAGACCTAACAGATATATTTAGATTGTTGCACCCCAGAATAGCAGGATATGCATTCTTCTCAAGTGCTAATGGAACATTCTCCAGAATTGATCATATGCTGTGGCACAAAAATATTCTTAATAATTTTAAAAGGCTTGAAATTATTCAAAGCACCTTCTTTGACCACAATGGAATGAGGCTGGAATAACTACCAAAGAACCGGAACTTTCACAAATATGTGGAAGTTAAACAACATACTCTTAAACAATCAATCAGTAGGTCAAGAAAGAAATTGCAAGATAAATCAGTAAATATCTGAAGACATATCAAATGCAACATATCAAAAACCTATGGGGGTGGGGGACTGTGCAGTGGTGGCTCAGTGGCAGAATTCTCGCCGGCCATGCCAGAGACCCAGTTTCGATTCCTAGAGCCTGCCCATGCCAACAAAACAAAACAAAACAAAAAACATATGGGATGCAGCGAAGGCAGTACTGAGAGGGAAGTTTATTGCTCTAAATGCCTATGTTAAAAAGCAAGAAAGAGCTAAAACCAAAGACCTAACTGAATGACTGGAGAAACTAGAGAAAGAAGAGCAAACTAGTCCTAAAGCCCACAGGAAAAAAAAAGAAAAAACGAAGATTAAAGAGGTAATAAATGAAATGAAGAACAGAAAAACAATAAAGAATCAGTAAAACCAAAAGTTGGTTCTTTGAGAAGATCAACAAGATTAACCCTTGTCTAGACAAAGTAAAAAAAAGAGAAGATGCAAATAAATAAAATCAGAAATGAGAAGGGGTCATTACCACGGACCCTAAAGAAATAAAAAAAAAAAATCATAAAGGGATACTATGAATAATAGTATGCCAACAAACTAGCCAATTTAGATGAAATGGAAAATTTCATATAAACACACAAGCAATCTATACTGACTCAAGAAGAAATAGAAGACCTCAGCAAACCAATCACCAGTAATTAGATTCAATCAGTCATCATAAACCTCCCTACATTAAAAAGCCAAGGGCCAGATGCCTTCACAGGAGAATTTTACCAAACATTCCAAGAAGAATTAACACCATTCCTGTTCCAACTCTTACAAAAATGTGAAGACAAGTGAACAGTATCTAACTCATTCTATGAAGCAAACATCACTCTAATATCAGACCTGATAATATAAGAAAGGAAAACTATAGACCGATCTTGCTAATGAATGTAGATACAAAAATTTTCAACAAAGTACCTGCAAATTGAATCCAGTGGCACATTAAAAGAATTATACACTATGATCAAGTGGGGTTTATTCCAGGTATGCAAGGGTGAGCCAACACAAGAAATCAATTAATGTAATACAACACATTAAGAAATTGAAAGGGAGAAATCACATGATCACCCAATTGATGAGGAAAAGGTATTAGAATTTTCAGCATTTTTTCTTGATAAAAACACTTTAAAAGACAGGAATTGAAAGAAATTTCCTCAGTATGATAAAGGGCATATATGAAAAACCCACAGCCAGCATCATACTCAACATTAAGAGACTGAAAGCCTTCCCCCTAAGGGGAGTGAGATGCCCACTGTCAACCACTGTTATTCAACATTGTGGTAAAAGTTCTAGGTAGAGCAATTAGGCAAGAGAAAAGAAACAAAAGGCATCCAAATTGGAAAGAAAAAAATAAAACTCTGGTTATTTACAGGTAACATGGTCCTATATTTGGAAAATCCCAAGAAATCTATGACAAAGCTTCTTGAGCTAATAAACAAATTCAGCAGGGGTGGGATACAAGATGAGTGAGAAAAAATCAGTAGTTATTCTATACACTAGAAGTGACCTAATCAAGGTGACAATTAAGAAAAAAATTCAATTCACAATAGCAAGTAAAAGAATCAAGAATCTAGGAGTAAACCTAACCAAGGATATTAAGGACCTGTACACAGAAAACTGCAAAATGTTGGTAAAATAAATCAAAGAAGACCTAAATAAGTGAGAAGACATTCTTTGTTCATGGATAGGAAGGCTAAATGTCATTAAGGTGTCAATTCTACGCAAATTGATCTACAATTCAATGCAGTACCAATAAAAATTCCAACAACCTACTTTGTAGTCTTGGAAAAGTTAGTAAATGTACTTGGGGGCGGGCCACGGTGGCTCAGCAGGCAAGAATGCTCGCCTGCCATGTCAGAGGACCCGGGTTCGATTCCCGGTGCCTGCCCATGTAAAAAATAAATAAATTAAAAAAATAAATGTACTTGGAAGGGATAGGGACCTCGAATAGCCAAAAGCATCCTAGAAAAGAAGAACAACATGGGAGGACTTATACTTCTTCACTTTAAAGCTTATTATACAGCCACAGTGGTTGAAATAGCATAATATTGGCACCATAAGACATGTAGTGATCAGTGGAATCAAACTGAGAGTTCAGAAATAGACCCTCAGATCTATGATCAATTGATTTTTTTAAAACTTTTTTTATTGTATAATATATATACAAACAAAGAAAGAAAACAGCAATTATTTTCAGAGCATCTTCAACAAGTAGTTACAGGACAGATCCCAGAGTTTCTCATGGGCTACCATACCATCATCTCAGATTTTTCCTTCTACCTGCTCCAGAATATAGGAGGCTAGAAGGGATAATTTTTTTGGCATGGGCAGGCACCGGGAATTGAACATGGGTCTCTGGCATGGCCGGCGAGAACTCTGCCAGCTGAGCCACCGTGGCCCGCCCATAATTTTTTTTTTATCCTCACAATTGACTTTTTTTTTGGTGAAAAATAACATATATACAAAAAAAGCAATAACTTTCAAAGCACAGCACAATTAGTTGTAGAACAGATTTCAGAGTTTGATATGGGTTACAGTTCCACAATTTTAGGTTTTTACTTCTAGCTGCCCTGAGACTGGAGGCTAAAAAAAATATCAATTTAGTGATCCAGCAATCATATTTATATGTTAAACTCTGCCTTCTCTGTATAACTCCATCATCACCTTTGATCTTTTTATCCCACTCTTTAGGGGTATTTGAGCTACGGCCATTCTAACTTTTTCGTGTTGGAAGGGGCTACCATTAATATGATGTAGGAAGATGGAACTAGCTGATGTTCTGGAGAGGCTGGGCCCTCTAGGTTTCAGGACTTCTCTGGTCCAGGGATCCATTTGGAGGTTGTAGGTTTCTGGAAAGTCACCCTAGTGCATGGAACCTTTGTAGGATCTTATATTTTGCCCTAGGTATTCTTTAGGATTGGCTGGAATGGTTTTTGTTGGGGTATGGTCAACTGATTTTTAACAACACCCCCAAATCCACTGAACTGGGTCAAAATAGTCTTCAGTAAATGGGGCTGAGTGAAGTGGATATTTATAGCCAAAGGAATGAAAGAGGACTCCTACCTCACAAAATTAACCCAAAGTGGATAAAAGATGTAACTATAGGAACCATTACCATAAAACTTCCAAAGGAAAATATAGGGAAATATCTTCAAGACCTAGTGATAGGAGACAGCTTCTGTACCTTACATCCAAAGTACAAGTAACAAAAGAAAAAAATAGATAAATGGGAAGTCCTCATGACTAAACACTTCTTTTCTTCAAAAGACTTTATCAACATGGTGAAGAGGTAGCCAACTCAATGGGAGAGAATATTTAGTAACCATATATCTGTTAAAGGTTTGATATCCAATACATATAAATTAATCCTAAACTGAACAATGAAAGGACAAACAACCCAATTATAAATCATCAAAAGATATGAATAGACATTTCTCCAAATGAGAAATACAAATTGCTAAAAAGCACATGAAACGGTGTTCATAGTCATTAGCTATTAGGGAAATGCAAATCAAAACCACAATTAGATT
Organism: Myrmecophaga tridactyla; assembly: GCA_004026745.1. NCBI lineage: Eukaryota > Metazoa > Chordata > Mammalia > Pilosa > Myrmecophagidae > Myrmecophaga > Myrmecophaga tridactyla. Next base: position 1,183 of record PVIY010040748.1, on the reverse strand, counting down.
ATAAGAATGGCTGCTATTAAACGAACAGGAAACTACAAATGTTGGAGAGAATATGGAGAAATAGAAACACTTATTCACTGCTGGTGGGAATGTAAAATGGTATAACCACTATAAAAGACAGTTTGGCACCTCAGAAAACCAAATATTGAGTTGCCCTATAACCTGGCAGTTCCACTACTTGTTATATCCAGAAGACTTGAGAACAATGACATGAAGAGACATTTGCGTGCTGATGTTCATAGTGGCATTATTCATGGTTAACAAAAGATGGAAACAATCCAAGTATCCATCAACAAATGAGTTGATAAACAAAATGTGGAATATAGATATGATAGAATATTATGTGGCAGTAATAAGGAATGAGGTTCTGAAGCATGCGACAACATGGATGGAAAGGACATAATGCTGAGTGAAATAAGCCAGATTCATGACACAAAATGACAGGTATTGTATACTTTCACTAATATGAACTAACTAGAAATGTTAACTCCAGAGTCTTACAATGTAGAAGATAGGGTTCCTGGAAATAGAAGCCAGAGAAAGTGGATCAGTTACTTAATATGACAAAATTGTTAACAAGGTTGAACTTAAATGTTTGGGAAGGGATAGAAGTGATGGTAGCTCATTATTGGGATTAAAAGTAATAGTGCCAAATTGTAGGAGAATTTGATTGAAAGTGGTTGTTTAAAATCATGTATGTTACCAACTGTATTAGTTAGGGAAACAGTCAACAGGGAACACTTGCAAATATAGAATTTATAAAAGTGTCTCACATGACCATGGGAACACAGAGTCCAAAATCCGCAGGGCAGGCTGTAAAGCCAGTGACTCCAGTGGAGGGTCTGGACGAACTCCACAGGAGAGGCTCACCAGCCGAAGCAGGAATAGAGCCTGTCTCTTCTGAATCCTCCTTAAAAGGCTTCCCATGATTAGATTAAGCATCACTCATTGCAGAAGACACTCCCCTTTGGCTGATTACAGATGGAATCAGCTGTGGATGCAGCTTACATGATCATGATCTAATTCTATGAAATGTCCTCATTGCAACAGACAGGCCAGCACTTGCCCAACCAGACAAACAGGTACCACAACTTGGCCAAGTTGACACATGAACCTGACCATGACAGTACACTCCTTGTCAATTTGGCAGCTATATATATATATATCACCTTAAACCATACCC
>PVIY010040747.1:0-22134 GCA_004026745.1 Myrmecophaga tridactyla | reverse complement strand
GGTATGGTATGTATAATCTTTTTTTCTCTATTATTGTTTTATTTCTTTTTCTGATGTCTTTTTATTTCTTTTTCTAAATCGATGCAAATGTTCTAAGAAATGATGAATATGCAACTATGTGATAATATTAAGAATTACTGATTGTATATGTAGAATGGAATGATATCTTAATGTTCTTTTGTTAAGTTTTTTTAATTAACAAAAAAAAAGACATAAACTGGCAGAATGGATTAAAAAACAGGACTCATCTATATGCTGTCTCTACTCAAAGGACATGAGGGCAAGGACACAAACGGACATTTGCACACCAATGTTTATAGCAGCATTATTTACAATTACCAAGAGATGGAAACAGCTAAAATGTTCATCAACAGATGGGTGGCTAAACAAACTGTGGCATATACGTACGATGGAGCAGCTATAAAACAGAATAAAGTTATGAAGTATGTAACAACATGGATGGACCTTAAGGACATTATGCTGAGTGAGATTAGCCAAAAACAAAATGACAAATACTGTATGGTCTCACTGATATGAACTGACATTAGTGAATAAACTTGGAATATTTCGTTGGTAACACAGACCATCAGGAGATAGAAATAGGCTAAGATATCGGGTAATTGGAGCTGAAGGGATACAGATTGTTCAACAGGACTGAATATAAAAACTCAGAAATGGACAGCACAATACTACCTAACTGTAATACAATTATGTTAAAACACTGAATGAAGCTGAATGTGAGAATGATAGAGGGAGGAGGGCTGGGGCATAAATGAAATCACAAAGAAAGATAGACAATAAAGATTGAGATGGTATAATCTAGGAATGCCTAGAGTGTATAATGATAGTGACTAAATGTACAAATTTTAAAAATGTTTTTGCATGAGGAAGAACAAGGGAATGCCATTACTGCAGGGTGCTGAAAATAGATGGTAATTAATATTTTAAAATCTCAACTTATGTGTGAGACTAAAGCAAAAAATGTTTATTTGGTACAAAATTTATATTTTGACTAGTGTATTTCCTAATATAACTTATGTAGATAGTTGGTTGAACAACATAAGTACATGGAACTTGGGGTAGGACATGAGATTTTGTAGGTTCGTCCAGAGTGATGCCCCCGATGAATCCCAGAGTGATTTGATCAATGAGTGGAAAAGTATTTGCAAAAGAATGGTGAGAACAGGGGAAGATTAACCTCCCCAAGTTGAATTCTTGATATTCTCACAAGCAGTGTGGACAAACAAAGCTATAGGCTGAGCCCCCAGTCTTGGGGTTTGTTCATATGAAACTTAACCCCACAAAGGATAGGTCAAGCCTACTTAAAATTAGGCCTAAGAGTCACTCCCAAGAGGACCTCTTTTGTTGCTCAGATGGGGCCTCTCTCTCCAGCCAACACAACAAGCAAACTCACCACCCTCCCCTGTCTACGTGGGACATGACTCCCAGGGGTGTGGACCTTCTTGGCAACGTGGGACAGAAATCCTAGAATGAGCTGAGACCCAGCATCAAGGGATTGAGAAAACCTTCTCGACCAAAAGGGGAAAGAGTGAAATGAGAAAAAGTGTCAATGGCTGAGAGATTCCAAACAGAGTCGAGAGGTTATCCTGGAGGTTATTCTTACCCATTAAGTAGATATCACCTTGTTATTCAAGATGTAATGGGAAGGCTGGAGGGAACTGCCTGAAAATGTAGAGCTGTGTTCCAGTAGCCATGTTTCTTGAAGGTGATTGTATAATGATATAGCTTTCACAATGTGACTGTGTGATTGTGTAAACCTTGTGTCTGATGCTCCTTTTACCTACCTTGTCAACAGACGAGTAGAACATATGGAATAAAAATAAATAATAGGGGGAACAAATGTTAAAATAAATTTAGTTTGAAATGCTAGTGATCAATGAAAGGGAGGGGTAAAGGGTATGGTATGTATAATTTTTTTTTCTGTTTTCATTTTATTTTTCTGTTGTCTTTTTATTTCTTTTTCTGAATTGATGCAAATGTTCTAAGAAATGATCATGATGATGAATATGCAACTATGTGATGATATTGTGAATTACTGATTATATATGTAAAATGGAATGATCACATGTTAAGAATATTTGTGTTTCTTTCTTGTAATATTTTTAATTTAAAAATTAATAAAAAAATAAGACATGAATATAATTAAAAAAAAAAAAAGAATAGCACCAAAATACATGTGTAGGCACTAAAAAAAAAAAGAGCAAGCCTTGAGATCAAGGACTTGGCCTATTGACTTGGGAGTCCCCAGTGTCTGAGACAGTATCAAGGGTTTCTCCTCAGTGGTAAAGTTTAATGGTTTCATATTTTTTCTCCAGTTCCTCAAGTGACTTTGCCAATACTTTTTAATCATCTGCCCAACAGACTCTGAGATATACCCAGCATTATATTAAGCTATGCAGAATTACAATCCCTTATTCCCATTCTGGGCTCCATGTGTTTGGGTTGTTTAAATGAGCTATCCAGACAGGTTAGGTTAAGTGCTACAGAAAATTTAGGTTTGGGACAAAGTGAACCTCTCTTTCTTTGGTCTCAAACAGTAAGTAAAGTTCTAAAATATAGACAATGTCATATTTTACTCTTTATTCTGATTTACCTTTGTCCTGACCAGCTCAGCTTCGTTCTTACCACCCAGATCATTTTTAAGAAACCTTAAGAATTTATAGTACTCACCTCCCCCACCTCCCCTAAGCATCCAGGCAGTGGGATGCTCTTCAAAAGCTCATTTCCTCTCTTTCCAGCTACTCTTCAAACTCTCTCCTCCTTCTTTACCTGCAAGGGGCAACAAGCTAGATGGCCCCTCCAAGCAAGATGGTGATAAATCCTGCTTTTTTTCTCTCTCTTTCTTTTTGCCATCTTAATAGATGCAGTCAGATTTGGAGCCAGTAACCGAGAAGTTAAGAGTTGACAAATGATTATGATTATTGAATCATTATAGAAATGCCTTTTTACTTTCTAGTATATCATAGAATAGCCAAAAGTAAACTGAGACTCATTGAACTATAACCCAGATGCCTTGAGCTTTGATAACAAGCCTAGTGAAAACACGCAATTGGTCCTGCCTGTGCCCCCTTGTCCTATTTTACAACTTTGGAGTCTCATGATCATAAAGACAACCCCTTAATGTTTTTTGTTTGGTTGGTTGGGGTTTTTTGCATGGGCAGGTACCGAGAATCGAACTCGGGTCTCCAGCATGGCAGGGGAGAACTCTGCCACTGAGCCACCATTGTGCTGCCCCCCCTAATATTTATTAATGAAGGAACTTGAGTCAGCCCAGAATTAACCCACCCCAATTCCAAGGCTATCTTGCTAAACGGGGCTGGATCTAGTGAAAATGGGCCCACCTGACATGTGCAGTAGCTTAGACATTAACCTATGAGTCACCTATGGCTCATTATAATACTAAAAATCACACCCCTCATCATGTTAAGACCACCATTTTCTTACATATCCTCATGTAATCAATCGGTGCATGCTCCCTAATTAGATCATCTCGAGTCAGTGTGTTCATTATCCTAAAACCTGTCCATCTTTTGATACTATAAAACTCTGAGTTACTCTAGTTCAGAGAGATAGATTTTAAGCCCATAGACCATCTGCTCTCCTTGCTTTCCACTTAGCAATAAAGCCTTTCTCCCTTGGAAGCCCAGTACCTCGGGAAGTGGTCATTTGTGCACATCAGGCAGAGAACCCTCACATTTGATGGCTAAAAAGCTAAAGCTTCCTCCCATTTCTTAAGCATTGAAGTCTGCTTTTCGGGGGGATGCTCTTCTCAGCAAAAGGACTCAAGCATGAGGATGAGAGAAGCTGATCTTCATTCCAGCCTGAAGAAGCTTCCTTTCTAAATGATAATGGTTCTTGCTCTGAAACCCAGGAGAGCCCACGTGGCCTTCCCTCTTTTCTTTTCCTCCCATCTCCATGTACCGTGCGAGCCTTCTCCTCTCCCTGGCGGTGGGAAGAAGGTAGCACTACTCTCCTTTCCACCCCAGCCAACTCCTGCCCTGACTTCCAAGAGCTCAGCAAACACCTCCCTCTCCTACTTCCCCCAGTTCCCAGGCAATGCCAGGAACAATAGGAACAAATCTCAGTCTCTGCATCCCTCAGGGCCTCTGCTGAGCACTGCTGGGCTGTCCCATTCCCTCTCTAGAAATCTCCATGCTTTCACACCTACTGAAATCACCTACAGAAAGGTAATTTCCCTTAAAATATTAAGTTGTGACAAGACAACCAAGCTTCAGGAACCACATATTCTAATCAAACAAAAAAGCACAATAAAGCTAATTGCACACATTTAACCATATATGGGATCATTACTGGGGCCAGTTAGACATGAGTGGTAAGCGGTTCATCCAAACGATGAGAAACTGTAATATTTCTACAGAGTCGAGCCTGTTTCTGGCACTTCTCTTATTTTATATTTCCTCCAATATCCATGATCAGCATCCAGGTAGGGTTTTCCCTGGTGCCACGTGCTGCAGAAGGCTTGCCATCCAGTCCACTGGCAGAGCACTTCAGTGGAAGCCAAAACCCTGACTCCCAACTTGCTCAGCTCCCAGATTCCCCATGCCTTCCTCCTGACAGTCCAAGGTCCTGAGGCCCACGTGGCCTCAGAGCAAAGGCTGGTGGACAGCAGGGAGAAGACGCAGGGGACACAAGTGATCCCACAGCTAGGATTGAAGAAGCCTAGGCAAAAAGAGGGCCATAAAAGGCTCTCTCTGCCCCATTTTTCTTGGTGGCCAGAAGAAAGAACTTAGCTACCAGCCCAGGATCCCAGAATGAGACAAACACAGGTTCAGACCCTGCCTCTGCCACGTCTGTGCTGAATAACCTTGGGCAAGGTTATCTCTCTGGGCCTCAGCCTCCTCACCAGAAAAGCACAGTTTCCCACCCCTATTCCAAGGGGATGTGTTGAGGATGACAGGAGCTAAAGACCTTCACAGCTACCAGGCATGGTCTTTTCAATAAAACAGTTACTTGATGTCTGCTCTGGGCCCAGCGCTGTTGCAGAAGTGCCAGGGAGGTGAGGTTATCAGCACCTTCCCCCCTTCACAGCAGAGGAGAGCAAGGCACAGAAACGCTGTGACCTCACCACCACCACCACCACCATTTGATCAAGACAGCCCACAAGATAAAGTCTACATGTGGCGGAGTCAAATTCCAACCCCAGGCAGTCTGGCTTCCGTTCCAAGTCCTTTAGTTACCGCTGCTCTATTCCAGCTCTAGGAGAACGTACCCCATGTCAACAAGCCGTCTCATTAACGTTCTAGAGGGCCCACCCATTTGGCCTCTGACTTAAATCCTCTCTGGAGGACCGAGGACCGATTAGAGGTGGATGATGACAAGTCAGAGCCGGACGGCATCAGGCTCACCCCTTCATAGACTGTGTCAGGCACCAGCTCCCCAGGACCCAAGTCACGCCCGTGGGGCAACCCGCTCAGCCAGGGAAGGAGGGGAGAGGCCTGGCGAGCTGTCGGGCCAAGGGGCTCCCAGGACTGACAAGTGCTGTCTCGGTGGAGAAGCCGAGGCCCTTGGAGATGGGTCTTCCAGGATCTCGGCGCTAAGCGAAATGAGCAGAAGCAACCTCCTCCAGCTGTTGCGCAGGCTGCTTCGATTTCCCCAGTTGAGCTCTTGCATGTCTGGAAAAAAGGCATCAAAACAAAATGGCTGGGATTTCTTTGGCCTGAAATCCAAGTCAGGGTCAGTAAGGCACTGCCTTAGAAAGCAGCAGCCTGGGGGCCAGAGCCCACAGCCAGGTCATGTCATCAGAATCCCACAATGGCTGGTCACCTGCAATGCTTGGCAAGAAAAACAGTAAGGCAAGCAATGCCATCTCTGTGAGCAGGAAACACACGTGGGAGCCTGCCAAACCCAGGCCTGCAGCCGCCGCCCCTGGGCTCTGAGGAGGAAAAGTACCAAGAGGTTATTGGTTTCATCAAAGTACCCAGGGGAGGATTCTTATGAAAATGTGACACATCTCAGTTGCTCACAACACCCCCTGGCTCTGTGTAGTCAGCGATGTGAACTGAATATTCCTTCCCAGTTCCTGGCGGGGGTCGGGGGTGTCACAAAGCTGGTTCTGGCCGAGGAGTTGTAAGCAGAGGTAACAGGTCGCTGAAGCATCTCATCCGGCAGCATTTGAGTTGGAGGCTGAGCCATCGGCCTGGGTCCCGGAGTATAAGTAAAATAATATTTTATTGTTCAGGCATCCCTCGAAGATGCTGTGGTTCCATTCCAGACCGCCACAGTGAAGCAGATAACCCATTAAAGCGTGTCACACAAGTTTCTGCATTTCCCAGTGCACATGGAAGTTATGTTTACACTGTCCTGTAGTCCACTAAGTTGCAATAGCATTGTCCAAAAAAATGTACATTCCTTTATTAAAATGTGATGCAGAGTTACCAAATGAGCTCATACTGTTAAAAAATGGGGCTGTAACATTTGCTCAAGGCAAGGTTGCCACAAACTGTCAATGTGTAAAAAAAAAAAAACCACAGTTTGCAAAGGGCAATAAAGCAAAGCACAATAAAATGAGATATGCCTGTATATGATATATCTTTATATGCCTATATATCATTTCTATAGAATAAAATATGTAGCATAATATAATTTAGAATCACATATGCATATATAACTAATATATATATATACTCAAGCTAATAGAAAAATACTGGCAAAAGCAGGCTCTGACTGTGTTCCAGTAGCCATGTTTCTTGAAGATGATTGTTTAATGATAAAGCTTCCGCAGTGTGACTGTGTGATTGTGAAAATCTTGTGTCTGATGCTCCTTTTATGTGCCTTATGGACAGATGAGTAAAACATATGGATTAAAAATAAATAAATAATAGGGGGAACAAATGTTAAAATAAATTTAGTAGATTCAAATGCTAGTAATCAATGAAAGGGAGAGGTAAGGGGTATGGTTTGTATGCATTTTTTTCTGTTTTCTTTTTATTTCTTTTTCTGAATTGATGCAAATGTTCTGAGAAATACTCATGATGATGAATATACAACTATGTGATGATATTGCGAGTTATTGATTGTATATCAAAATGGAATGATCATATGGTAAGAATGTTTGTGTTTGTATGTTGGTATGTTTAATAAATAAAATTTAAAAAAAAAATAGGCTCTGATATCGGATTGCCCTGTCCACACCCCAGCACTATCCTTACCAGCTGCGACTCTGGGGAAACAACCAGCCCTCAGTGCCCTCGGCTGTAAAACGAGGCTGGTAGGAGCAGCCCCAGGCCTACCGTGAGCTTGAGTGAAATGACCCCTCTCAGTGCCTTGCTCCTGGGAGCCACTGGGTTATTTGGCTGCTATCACTGTGTCGGATTGTCCCCACGGAGTGTTTTCTTACTGCCACAAAGCCACAGACTTTTTATCACTATCATCACTTTCCTTCAAATCATTTTAGTTGTATATTCTGTAGCTTCCAGACAAGACCCAACTCCTAAACTTGCCACTGCTGCTTTTCTCCAGAATTTTGAGGTCTCAGTGGTGTCCCCAGCAATTGCCATAGCAGACCCTGCGTGCTCTCCTGCTCTCTCCTCAGAGGACCGGGCTGCCCCTCAGCTGGCCCTGCTGATTGAGAAACAGGAATGAATGGGCTACTTTTCCAATTTGGCTCAAGTCATTGTCAATTCCCAAGAGCCTCTCTTCTGGCTTCACATGCCTAAGGAGAGTCGTTAAAAAAAAAAAAACAGCATTTCTGGGTGGGCAATGGTGGCGCAGTGGCAAAGTTCTCACCTGCCATGCTGGAGACCTGGGTTCGATTCCCGGTGCCTGCCCATGCAGAAAGAAAAAAAACAGCAGTGTTTCTAGCCTGTGGGTGCATTTCTGCCCCTTCCCTGAAGATCAGACAAGAACTCAGGGACCCAGTTCTAGTTCAAGTCTCTTGGGCAGGCCTCCTCACTGTCTGGCACAGACCCACAGTCTCCTCTGTGGGTGCTGCTGGCTTTCGTTAAAACATGAAACAGAATGAGTAATCAGCCCGGTTTGCTTATAAGCGTCCCGGAAAGGCAGCCAACCCCTGCAGGCTCAGCCACATCTGCCTCAAAAGAAAAGGAAATATCAGTCTCACAAAAGAGTGGTCACCTCCCCTACACAAGCAGGTGAGAACCGCAGCCTGGGTGCAGACTCCCATCACCCACGAGCCTGAGTCCCCAAGCCATGGGCTCTCCCAGAGAGGCAGCCCGCCCACACCTGCAGCGCCCCCCCTCCTTGCCCCACGGTTCCCCCTTCCCTCTGCTGGAACCAGGCTGCTCTAGTGACGGTCAAGTCTTGCCCAGGCACAGGAGGACGTCCTGCTGTCTCCACTGCCTTCTGCCAGATGCTTCGCTGCTGAGGCTGCAGGGCTGGCTTGTCTTGGCCGATGCACTCCCAGGGACTCACATTGCAGTCCGCTAGGTCCTCATGGTGGAAAAGGCCCTCCTCGATGCCTCATGTGCTATACCCATCTGTTCCCCAGCCTGCCATCCAGTCCCCTTCATCCCTGAGCCCCACCTGACATCTGCGCCCAGTCCAGGCCACCAGACACAACCTCCCGCAACGCTGCTTTCTGTGCCTTCATTTCCCCCTAAATCAGACCTGGGTTGCCCTTCAGCACAGAGTACACCTGGACTTGGCTTCACCTTCAAGCCCTCCCTAGCCTTATCTCCCATTACCCCCCTCCCCACCAAAACTTTCATGTGGCCACACCTGACTGCCACTGTTTGGCAGGTACACACTGCAGCCCACCGGAGAGTCTCCCTCTGCTTTTCCTGCCTGCCTAAATCCCAGCCTTTCCTTGAGAACCCAACTCAGACCTTAATGTGGCCATTCAAGGAATCTGAATAGTATTTAGAAGATATGTTTATACCTACGTTTTAGTTTGCTAAAGCTGCAGGAATGCAATATACCAGAAATGGATTGGCTTTTACAAAGGGGATTTATTAGATTACAGATGTACAGCTCTAAGGCCATGAAAATGTCCATATTAAGGCATCAACAAGAGGAAACTTTCACTCAAGAAAGGCTGATTGGGCGCCAAGGCTGTGGCAGGAAGCCGAAGTGGCCTGAGCCCCAGCTCGGGAGACATGGTGGGCATTAAATCTCTTGTGGCATTATCCCTCAGTGGGGCTATCGGGCTGACATCTCTTATGCTGGGATGTGCCTTAGAGGGTTATGGTGTTTACTGGCCCTTGTTTGTCCTGATATTTCATGCCATCTCACCCATTCCCCCACTTCATTGCCAAAAGAGCCACATACGACTCTGATGGGACAAGTAGTGCCTGTCGGGAACTGGCATATTTCTCCACTACTGGAATTGTTGTTTCTGCCCTTGGACTTCCTGTTATTCTTGCTCGCGTGGCTGTGCTCAAATGGGGAGCCTGTGGCCTTGTGCTGGCTGGCAAGGCAGTCATTTTCCTTGCAATTCAAGGTTTTTCCCTTGTATTTGGAAGAGGAGATGATTTTAGCTGGGAGCAGTGGTAGCACTTTTTTCTGAAACAATATGTTAAATGTCTTAGAATACATACTAGATTATATATATATATTTGCACACATGTGGCATTTTACTATGAAATTTAATATGCCGTGTTTTAATACCTTTATATCATGTTCACTTTAAGGAGAACTAAATGTGTAAAAAAATTAGTTTTATTCCTAGCAAATAGATCCCACCATTTGCTTGAGTTCAATTATGTTACTCATTTGGCCATTGATGTAGCCGTGCTCCTGCTGGTAGAAAGCTGCTCACTTAGACAATACATTAAGACCTGTTCCCAGAGGAGGTGCTTGGGCAGGCAGATAACATGAGATGAGATCTCAGTTCTGCCTAAGCCTTGAGAGATTTGTTTATGGCCCAGAAAGACAGAAGTGGCTGCCTCTGTGTGTTGTAGACCCTTGCTTCTCACAGGGTGGTCCATGGGCCAAGAGCATCATATTTCTCTGAGAAGCTTATTAGAGAGGCACAATCTGAAACTCCATCCCAGACCCACTGAATTTTGACGCGATCCCAAGTGAGTTGTATGCACGTCAAAGTTTGAGAAGCTCTGCAGCAGAAGGATAAACAGCACACCTAGCCTCCTTGTCTTCCCCAGGCCGAGCCACTTGTCTAACCCTGTCCAACCTCTCAGGGAATCAGCTGCTCATTTGTAAAACTTGTCTTACCTGCCCTCATGTTGAGGCCTGGTCTAGACACTGTTTGGTATTTGCCAAATGTTCAAACCTATAATATACAGGCTGTTCCTCACATTTATGGAAAGGATTCTTGTTCGGGAACAGATGTGGCCTCTCATCCTTTGAAAGGAGTAGCTGTTTCACAGTGCAGGGGGGCAGAGTAACTGGAAAGCCCCAGGAGGATGCAAGGAGGGGCAGGGCTGGATCCAGTCCCTGCTTCTAGCAGGATAGGAAAGAGTAGAGGCAAAATACTTTTTTATTTCCCTTTAGAATCTGGCACTTGTTCCCAGCTCTTTTCCTACATCACCCCACCCCTGTCCCCCTGCAGTTCTGATTTGTCCTTGCTTTTTAATGGCTCTCTCTCCTCCTTCCTGTAATAGACACATGGAGCCAAGAGAGCAAGCAGAGGATGGGCTGCTTGATTTTATTTACATTTTCATGGACTCATTGTCTTTCATGTCCTATAGGACTTCTTTTTTTATGACTTCATGCCACTTTTAAAAGAATCATTGGGAATATATTTCATGCTGAACCCTGTAATCAGTTTTTCTGGCACAATTAACTTTTTATGACCAAGACCTATTGAGAAATGGAAGTATGGGAAACAGAACCACTTGATCAGAATATAATAAATGATTTTTCTTTTTATTTTTTTGTTCTTTTTTGGGAAGTGCATGGACTGGGAATCGAACTCCAGTCTCCCGCAAGGCAGGCGAGAATTCTACCACTGAACTACCCTTGCACCCTCCTATCACCAATGATTTTTATACATTGTTTAAAAATGATGACACACATTCAAAACACTTAACCTTGAGGTCTAAATCTGGGTAAGTAGTAACCCCTTCATATTCTGCTACAGTGGTGGGATCAGGAAAAGATAAATGTGGTACCTAAATGGATAATGTACAAAGTTTTCTCTGGACTTGTGCATGACTTTACTTTTTCAGTGTTTTATGTCTGTATAGAATTGTTAAACTTGTTGTTTCTAATATTTATATCAGAAAATTAATAGATACTTTATCAATTTACCATCATTTTAAATAACACTTGTACTTATTGTATTGTAATAAATTTCACTTTTGACACAAAAAACAAAACAAAACAAAAAAGGCCGGTCACATCTGAGGTTCCTCTGTCACATGGGAAGGCACATGGCGATGTCTGCTGTCCTTCCCTTCCAGCTTGTGGCTTCAACTTCTGATTCCAGGGTCCTCACTTAGCCTTGGTTTCATTCCTCTGCCCTCTGTGTTGCCTCGGGGCTCTCTCTGCTTTCTATCTTTTATTCTCTTCACACAAGGCTCCAGTAAAAGGACTAGGACCCACCTTGAATGAGTGCGGTCACATCTCCATGGAAACAATCTAATCAAAAGGTCCCACCCCAAAATAGGTCTGCACCCACAAAACTGGATTAGAAGAACATGACTTTCCTGGGGTACATAATAGTTTTAAACCAGCACACCTCATAAATCACATTCCTTGATGGCCACCCCGCTACACAATGGCCCCAGAAAAGGGGAAGAGGAGAGAAGTCCATGCCCAGATTCCATCCACCCCCCCATTAATCACTTCTGCTGCCCCCAGCACCCCAGAGGTGCTTGGTGGGAATGGGGGAGGGCACATCTTCATTCTCAGCGCTTCCATCTACATGGCACTTGTTTTGAGCGAAGTAATAAAATTGCACCTCAGATTCAGAAACCACCCCCCTAGCAAGAAAGGGAGGTACCCCACAGCCTGCCAGGCTGGCCACTGCCTGCCTTTATAAGGTGTATTTGGAATCACCCAATAGGAAGATGCTAGCGGCATGCTGCTGTTATATATGACATGAAGGAAAGGTCTCCAAGAAGATCAACAAAGGGGAAGAGTCAGGGTAAGAGTGGAAGCAAACAGCACTGAGTAAAACCGTGGTTTTGGTTCATCAGTACAATATAGCCTGACTGAGCGGTCAGGAAACAGCTACCCTCAAATGTACTCAATGATTATTAAATATCCACATGGGCAAGGCACCTGGCTTGTCCCATACTCACAAAAGGTCAGAGAGCCTGGCTCTCTAGGAGTTTACGTGTGAGTTCAGGAGATGAAATAAATGCATCAAAAGCTAAACACCTATATAAGAATTAACTAACCATAAGCTTGGTAATTCGACAGCCACCACAAGGCAGAGAATGTGCAACTGCCAAAAGGGGGTATGGATGGCAGATGCCATGAATTCAGGGAAGAAGGGAGTTTTCTGAATCCATTGCAACCCAAAGTGACTTTCAGAGAAAGATGAGGGTCGAGATTAAGGACTTGGTACTCAAATTTGGGCAGACCCTGGCGACACCTGGAGGGCTGGCTAAGCCAAAGATCGCTGGGACTCTTCCCCAGAGAGCCCCATTCGCTCTTTCAGGGCTGGGGCTCCAGAATTTGCTTCACAATAAGTTCCCTGGTGATGCTGCGGGGACCAGGACCACACTTGGAGAGCCACTGGTTCAGCCAGAACATTCCACATCCGAGGTAGGAAGCCGGTGGTTCCAATGACTTACATGGCTGACTTTTGTTTGTACAACACAATGTGGTTTTGTTTTTAGTTCTTTGGATTTTTATTTTGTTAGTTACCAACATTAAAAACCAGGATATTTCACATGCAAAAAAAAATCCAGACTTTCGGCTTCTCTTTAAAAAAATCGGAAAGTCTGGCAACTCTGGATACATACATCTCCACGTGGCAACAACCAACTAGAACCAGGAAGCCAGTGCTCCTTGACTTGGCATGTTTACCCCCAGCTACCTGAGACCCATTCCTCCCCACCACGTATGAGCAGCCGAGAGCCGAGGCTCAGTGTGAGCGCCGTCCTCACCCGGGATGGGCGTGGGGAGGCCCAGTCGGGTATCACGGCCCCTCGGGGGTTCCCCTTCAAACCCCCAGTGGCTGTGGATGCAAAGGGCACAGGAGGGAAGATGGCACCAAAAGCAAAAGCCAGGAGGGCTGGAGGGAAAGACAATGGAGACCAGGTACCCTGCTAGGACACCAATAGCCACCTCGGGGGTCCAAGGCAGGGGTCTGGGGCAGAAACCAGGCTGCGGGAGCCCTTGACCGTCAGCTTCTCTTAGAACCCTAAAGGCGGCCATGCTTATGTACAAAAATACTTATTTTTTCAAAAGTTCACTTTAGACGTTAGAGGGGCAGCCCAGAGCCAGGGAAGGCTCCACGACCTCAGTAAGAAATGGAGGGCCTCGCCCAGGCCAGGTGCTTGGGGAACATGTCCTGGGAATGAAAGGAAAGAGGCCCCAAGCCCTGGGCAGGCTGTTCACAGGAGCTGTGGGGATGTTTCCCAGGAGCACAGAACTAACATCTGTGTTGGATGCTCCGGAACCTAATATTTCTAGTAAAAAATAAATAAATAAGGAATTTAGTTAAGGGATGGCCAAGGCAAAGAAATGCTCCAGAAGACCGCTGAGAGAGCCCAGAATTCCCAAATTCATGAAGACAGCCCACCACCACTACCCCCATAACATTTGTGTCGAAGCTCTGTGTGAAAACAAAGGTGAGATTTATTCGAGGAACTGATGTCACTGGCTCTGAGGACATTTAAAGAGACTACAGCACTGCAGTCCAGCTGCACAGGAGAACAAGAAAATTCTGTAGAACAATGTCAGAAAAAGAATGCTAAAAAGCAAAAGAATGAGGGTGGGCGATGGTGGCGCAGTGGCAGAGTTCTCGCCTGCTGTGCCAGAGACCCGGTGCCAATTCCCAGTGCCTGTCCATGCAAAAAAAAGAAGAATGAGATAAAAGCAAATTGGGCTTAACGTGAATTTTAAAAGGCCAGCTCTATTGCTGCATGGCTGTTAGAAAGGATGTGTGTAGTTCTTTTAAGATCTCAGCACACACCTCGTGTTGTGTCCTTTTTCAGCCAAGTACTAACAGGTTCACAGGTCTCCCATTGGTCTTTCCAAGCTGTGTCTGTGGAAATCCAACCTTCGCAGGTTCACACGGCCCACAGTGGCCACAAGAAGAGAGCTCAGGATGCAAAGGCTGTGCTAGGATGAATTATGTACCCTAGTGAAAGATGCTGCTTAATTCAGGTCCCAATCAGTGTGAGTCCTTCGTAAATAGGACCTTTTGAAGACGTCATTTTTAGTTAAAGTTTGACTCATCAGGCCTTGAGCTATATGACTGGAGTCCTTTATAAGCTGAAGGAATTTGGACACAGTTATTTTCTTGAGCTTCTAATCAGAGAAAAACCGCAGGGAGGAGCAAGAAACCAGAGTCAGCAGGAATTGGGAGAGACACAAGGACAGAGACAGCTAGGGGGCAGGAGGAGAGGTGCAAGGCAAGGAGCCTGAAACATGCAGCAAGCCAAGACCCCAATGCCACCTACTCCAGAAGAAAGTGTGGTCTTTTGAGAGCTGACGATTGGACTTCTAGCCTCTGAAGCCATGAGACAATAAATGCCTGTTGTTCAAGCCAACCCACCATGTGGCAAACTCAGACAAGGACCAAGAGAATACAGCCCAGCTTTGAGGAACCTGCAGCTTTTGGGGAGGGGGTTTCAGGGGAAACAGAAGTCAGGGCTCCAGCAGGGGCTGCCACAGGGACACTGAGAAGACAGCAGAGGAGTCAGCTCTGGGCTGGGGAAGGCATCACAGAGTAAATAATGTCCAAGTCAAGTTGGCCACTCGTCAGAGGGGCACAGCAAGGAAGGTTCCAGGCAGAAGGAATGGCATGTGCTGCATACACCGACCTTACAGAGGTCACAAGGATGTTGTGTTATACGGTCACAAACAAATCTGCCCATGTTTTAGGAACCAAGCCCCTTTCAGAGAGCACACATATTTAAAATGAAAGCCAGACCTATCAATGAAAAATGAAATGTCAGGACCTCCACATTTAAGCGCATTCCATCTCAATTACATAAAACTTGGCACAGTCACTGATTAGCATCGCAGCCAATTTCACAAAGGTGAGACCTCCTGCTTTTATTGGAATTTATGACTAGGAAGAGGGCATTCCTGCAGCAAATCCAAGTTCTAATTCTGGCAGATGGCAGTGCTGAGAGACAAAACAAGGCTGGAAAACAGGAGGTCTGGGAGTGCAGGCCAGCGCACTAACTCACACTGTGACCCCAAGTTGTCTCACCCTCGGCCTCTCTGGGGTTAACCCCACAGGAAACCCCCCCCCCAGGGGGGGACTCTGCTCACTGATGCCCCCACACTCTCACCTCGGCCTCTGGGACAAGAGACCTGCCAGCTAGCCTGCCTTATGAAGCTGTTAAGACCCAAGGCATTGAGTGAAGAAAATGCCCAGAGACCCACGAACTGCAAAGCAAGCATCAGGAGGTATTCCTGGGATCCGGACCTGGCAGGCCCACACACTCTTTGGAGAATCTGACCTCCCTCCCCAAGGAGGCTCTCTTTGGCCAGCTTGCCCCTCCCCTTCTCCCTCTCCTCCAGAATCCACCCAGCCAGAGAGGGAGAGGGCTGGCATCTTTCTAGGACTTTTCCCTGCCTCTTCAGCCAGACCACCAGCTCCAGGGGACAGGAGCTCCTCTGCCATTCCACGCTGCCCTGGAGCTTTCCTGAAACCATGACCCGTGTCTCCTCCCAGAGTCCAGTTGCTTCTTGTATTCAGTGATTGACCAAACTAAAGAGAACTTGCCCTAGAGAAGCAAAATCTGCCCCCTTCCCCAACTCCCTAAAACTGTGGCTCAAGAAATGCTTTCCTCCATGAAGCCCATAAGTATGTTCATTGGGCCAAAGCACTGTACAAGGTTTCACTGTGTTAAAAAAGAAGAAGAAGAAAAGAAAACCGGTCTTTTCAACCAAGAGAGGGAGTTGTTAGGGTCTCAGAGATAAGGAAGAGCAAAAATTGATAATGACACCTACTGCTGCTAATGGTGACAGCTGAAAAGGCAAATACGAAATAGGTTAGTGCATCTGTTGGCAACAGTAAACAAGGACAAACAGCTCTCTGCACAACACCAATTAAAATAATAAGAGCATGTAAGCATCGTCTGAAGAGCACTTTTGGGGTTGCAAAGACTTTTACGTCCACCTGCCTCATGGGGAACATAAAGCCCAAAGACCCAGGCCTTGCATGTGGAAAGCGGAGGGCAAACCCAGATCTGCTGGCTGCATCATCTCAGCTTTCAGATCCCATGAATGTTATTGGGTCCCCAAGGCCATCCCTCTAGAGGAACCCACTTCTTGATGAGAAGCTACCTGTGCGGATGGGCGTGCCTGGAAGAGACCCGGAGGTGAGCTGGCTCTGCAGAGCCTCCCACTCGTTTGCATTCTTTACACAGGGAATGGCCACATGGCCGATAGCTTTGGCCTGAGAGAGAACAGAATCGTTACCCGATTCCATGCCAGTGGAGTCAGGGGGCGACTGCCCTAGGGTGCTCAAATCCAGGACAGGAAGGAAGCGTCTGTCACTGTCAAAACTGTCCCAGACTTTAGCTCGATTCAGGGACCTGCCTTCCACCAGCTGAGAGTTTCCAAGCCTATGGGGCCAGGCAGACAGGGGGGAAAGGGGAAAAGAGGGTGAGGTGAAGGGCAGCAGGCAGAATTGGGACTGTGGCCAGCCAGAGGGACAGCATTTGCCCTTTCTAAGGGGGCAGTCAGCACTCAGCTCCAGCCAACTGCTGCTATGTGGGAATGCAGCGCTAATGGCTCAAGAGATTCCAAGCTTTTGTCCATGAGATATTTCTGAAGCTTTAAATGTGGCCAACTGATTCATTAAGTAAAAATAAATAATAACAATTCTGTGCTAACCACTTAAAAGAGAGCTATAAGCCAAATTCAGTCCACTGGCCTATTATTTGCAACCTCTGCTAACCCTTCCATTTCTATGCTTTTGTCCTCTTTTTCTTTAGTGTCTTTGGAAAAAAAAATTATCTCCAGGAAACCAAGAAGAAAAGGAATTTTCCCATATGCCAAATCAAGTGAGCTGAAGGGAACAATTCATTCTCAGGCTGTAGGGGAGGGATGAATGGGGAAAGGAAAGGAGGCCATTCAACCATTGTTCCTAAAAAAATTCCTAGTAAAACAGAAAGTCAAGTATGTTTCACTTACATTATAAAGATCAATAAAGACCACCATTATATTCAATGATAAAAATAGCATTTAAGTCAGGGATGAAATAACATTAAAGTCAGGAAACAGACATGGACGGATGCCTTCTATGACCACTACTCCTTAATGCTGCTTTAGGTAACCAAGTCAATGCAATAGGACAAAAAAAAAAGAGAGAGAGAGAGAGAGAGAGAAACCAACTATGGACAAAAATCATTATTTATCAGTTATACGTGTGCTCACTAAGAAAATGTAGGAGAATCAACAGAAAAAAATAATTATAATGCATTATTTCAATTAAATGGTTAAATTAATTAATATATAAAAGTTAGTAATTAAATGGAAAATATAATGGGAAAAGAGTCTTTCCACCAGGAAACTTTATATTAAAAATAATGAAAAACTTAGGAGATAAGCAAAACTGAGATTGAGAACTCTACAAAATATAAACAAAGACTGTATGATTACAATATTAAGAAAAATATTAATTCTTCTCAAATTCATCTGAAGATTAGGAAAATCATAATCAAAATTATTTTAAATAATTAAGGATAGTGACATTATTACCAAATAATTAAAATGTTGCATAAAGCTGCAGCCATTAAGGGAGAGGTCCTGACACAGAACAAGGCAAATAGATCAATGGAATAAAATGGAAAGTCAGAAACAGAATAAATGTGTGTGTGTGTGTGTGTGTGTGTGTGTGATGGTGATATGCTAAAACAAAGAGCACTGCAAGTCAATGGAGAAAAGGTGATGTGAGACCAGTGGTCAGTTACACACGAAAGGGCAGAAATGGGTGTCTCGTGGCTCCACAGTGTAACTCTAGGCATGTGGGCATAAGGTACAGTGTTGGGCAAGTACAGGCTAGAGGCTAATGGCTTGGATGGAACACTCCAGAGCCCTCTGCTGCAATTCATAACTTCAAAGTCTCAAAAACCCCAAAATACTGTCAGGAACTGAAAATCACCATGAACTTTAACACACCTGGATTGAAACCCAAATTCCTCCATTCACTAGCCAGGTGATGAGGGACAAAATTCTTAAGCTCACTGGGCCTCAGTTTCCACAAGAAAATGGAGATGACACAGTATAACTGAAAGGTTTTAAGGACTAAATGTAAAACTACCAATGAGAACCACTTCATAGTTAGCCCAGTATATCAGTGCCCTCCCCCTTCTATCTGTAGAGTATTTATAAACTATTTTCCAATGAACTGTTTTATTTGCTTCTGATTATGGCATGGTAGGGCCAGTATTATTATCCTCATTTCAAAGATGTGAACACTAAAGTTCAGGGAAGTTAAGTGAATGATTCAAAGTCACACACTGGTGAGTGACAGTGCAGGAATTCTAACTCCAGGTGCAGTGTTTTTTCTACCAACGATTTGCATCTCAAGCCCTCTGGCCTGGCCTCAGTGGTGCCTCAATCAAGCTGCCCTCACCCTACAAACACAAGACATCGCTGGGAGGGCCCTTGGAGCACAGGCTACTCCAAGAGCTCACTGTGCCTTCCCTGTGGCAGGTTGGGAAAGCTCAGGAGTCAGCGAGGGGCCTGACCGGCCCCTTCTCTCATGGCACAATCAGGCACCCACTGGCATCCGTCTTTGGAGCTACAGAGAACAAGGAAGAAGGAACCAGCCAACCCTCAAACGGGCAAGAGACGAAAGGGGCCTGATGAGTGAGTTAGGGGTCATCTTCAATCAAAGCAAGGGCAAATGATATCACTGCTCTCTAGACTTGCCAAGAAGGTAGACACTATCAAACTCCACCCCCCAAAATCTGATGGAATTCTACAGTCTATACAGCAATGAGAATGAATGGTGGACTTCACCCAGTAACACAGGTGTGTCACAAACGGGACGCTGACCAAAAGAAATCCAGCACTAAGGGGCGCACACCACATACTTCCAAGTATCTCTGGTTCTAAAACACGCAAGCGAATTCAGGCTCAAGGATAGCTGATGTCATCCTTGAGGGGAAGAGGGGACCAGGGGGCTTCTGGGGAGCTGGTGTTTTTTTCATTTCCTGGCCTGGATGCTGAACACATGGCCATGTTCACTGTGAAAATTCATTAAGTGCACTTTTCTGCCTAATTGTGTTGCAATAAAAACCTTGCACCAACTTTCTGATGGAAAGGTTTAATATTTTGATCTAAATGGCAGTTCTATGGCATAAGCATTTGTTAAAAAGTCATTGAGCTTAGGCTGTGTATTAGTTAGTTAAATGCTGCTGGAATGCAATATACCTGAAATGCAATAACTTTTAAAAAGAGAATTTATTAAGTCACAAATTTACAGTTCTAAGGTCATAAAAATGTCCAAACTGGCAACCAGGGTGCGCCAGTTTGAATTTGTGGACCCCAGAAAAGCCATGCCCTTTAATCCTCATTCAGTATTGCTGGGTGGGAGTTTTTTTATTGTTCCCCTGGAGATGTGACCCACCCAATTGTGGGTGGTAACTTTTGATTAGATGGTTTCCATGGAAATGTGTCTCCATCCATTCAAGGTGGGGTTGCTTACCGGAGCCCTTTAAAAAGGAACCATTTTGGGAAAAGTTTAAATACCATGAAACCCCATGCAGCCAGAGAGACCTTTGGAGATGAAGAAGGAAAACACCCCCGAGTGAGCTTCATGAAACAAGAAGCCAGCAGAGAAAGCTAGCAGACATTGGAGAAACCCTGAACTTCATCGGCCTTTCTTAAGTGAAGGCAACTTCTTGTTTGTGCCTTAATTTGGACATTCTCATAGTCTCGCCTTAATTTGGACATTTTCACCACCTTAGAACTGTAAACTTATAACTTAGTAAATTCCCCATTTTAAAAGCCCTTCTACTTCTGGTATATCACATGCCGGCAGCTAGCAAACTAGAACACAGGGAAAGATACCTCAACTCAAGAAAGCCCAATATGGGAAAGCACATGGCTTGCATCTGCTGGTCTTTGGCTCCTGGTTTAAAACAGCTTCCCAGGGAGCATTTTCTTTCCGCATCTCCAAATGTCTCTGTCTGTCAGCTCTGACGCTTTTTCTAAAATGTTTCCCTCTTAAAGGACTCTAGTAAGTAACCCACTTTAAATGGGTGGAAACACATCTCAATGGAAACCACCTAATCAAAAGGTCCTATCTATCAATATTGAATCAGGATTAAAGAACATGGCTTTTCTGGGATACACAACAGATTCAAACCAGCACAAGCTGTGAGCCTTTTGCTGTTTGCCTCTATAAATGAAACATTGGGGTGGGGTGGGGATAGGCTACTATACTTTTAAAAGACTGAGAAATATGTCATATAACATTTTCCTCCTAAATTTAAATAACTCTAACCTCACTAGCTTAACCTCAAGACCTTTTCAGAAACTTAGTTTATCCATATTAAATACCTACATAAGCCCTAAGAGCATATTATAAATCAACATGAAGCTCTAGTTCTGTAACTGTAGTCCTCTTATGCATCTCTTAAATGTGTTATCCTAAGAGATGGTGCTACATGCCTTCCTCCAAAGATATCTTGCTTAGCTAATATTTTACTTCTCATTGGAAGTAGAAAAAAAGGCTTTTGCTCAGGCTAAAATGCTCACAAATTTCAGACCCATAAGGTCAAAATCAACAAGTCTTTAAATCAAAACCCCAAGCACCTTTCTTTTTCAAAACATTGGGTTAGATGCAGCCACTGAAAAAGTTAGAATATTGATTCTTAAGCAAAGAAAAGTTTTAGATAAGCCATGCTTCTGGTCAACTTCCTTTCTTGCATTTCAACAGATTCTCCACTATCATATGCCACCAAATCTTTCATGCACAGTGGGTCTCACCTGTGAAAAGTTGAGCCCACTCAACAGATGGCACTGCTCTTCCACCATTTCCACTGCCCTTGTCTGTTTGCTCAGCCACCTGGCCTCCTGGGCAAGGTACAGGTCTGACACAGACTTTGGACAGGGAAGTGACCATGAGCATTGCCCAGACAGGCTCTTCCACCCCCAGTTTCATGCAATAGCGCTGAAGAGATAATCGACCAGAGGCCTTTGCCCATCTGGCCTGAGCCTGGCATCCTGCTGGTGGCACTTGGCGAAGCACTAACTGTCCCTGAGGAGCACCTCTGCAGCAGCATTTGGGAGCTGGTGGTGGCCGAGTCGGTGCGAGGGGCCGTGAGGTCCAGCTCGACATGCAGGATACTGCTCTGTTAAAAAGCCTCCTTGAAGGTGAAATGGATGAAGTCCCAAGCCTGGGTGGTTGGGATGTAGATAACGCCAAAGCGTAAGACGGTGGGTCTCGCTTTAAGATTCACAAGAAGGAATTCAACTCACTTTGCTAAAAGGAAAAGAGACCACATCAAGATAAAATATGAGGGTCAAGGACGGGAGGGGAGAAAATGAATTAGAGAGTCAGAGCACATTCAGGAGAAAAACTATCGAAGAGCTCTGAGACTTTCGTGTCCAGGTGAATCTATCTGGCGGAGCAGCTTTGTATTCTAGCATCCTCTTCTGCCTTTTCCATCAAAATGGTTATTAAAGTAAGAAAGCAATGGCAAACCCCAGCTTTGAATTTGCCCCATGCCTATCCATGGAATGAAATGGGCAGGAGTGAAATGGGGAGTCTCGGGGGGGTTCAAGGCCATACCTTGTACCCAATGAGGGACCCCTAAGGAGCACACTCATCTCCCAGGAAAACCTGATGGTCTCTGCTTCTTTGGATCTCAAATCCAACGTTCCCAAAGGCAGAAGGTCTCAACTCTGGCTATACACTGGAATCACTTGCAAAGTTTTCACAACTCCTATGCCTGGCTCCCAGCCCAGCCACTGTGGGGAAGAAGTTGACAGTAGAGGAGGTGATGGGGGGAAGGTGACAGTGGGGTGGGAGGTGACAGTGAGGGTGACAGTGAGGGGGAGATGACAACAGTGAGGGGCAACTAT
>PVIY010040746.1:0-22141 GCA_004026745.1 Myrmecophaga tridactyla | reverse complement strand
TATCATCACATAGTTGCTTATTCATCATCATGATCATTTCTTAGAACATTTGCATCAATTCAGAAAAAGAAATAAAAGATAACGTAAAAAGAAATAAAATGAAAACAGAAAAAAAAATTATACATACCATACCCCTTACCCCTCCCTTTCATTGATCACTAGCATTTCAAACTAAATTTATTTTAACATTTGTTCCCCTTATTATTTAATTTTATTCCATAGGTTCTACTCACCTGTTGACAAGGTAGATAAAAGGAGCATCAGACACAAGGTTTTCACAGTCACACAGTCACATTGTGAAAGCTATATGATTATATAATCATCATCAAGAAATATGGCTACTGGAACACAGCTCTACATTTTCAGGCAGTTCCCTCCAGCCGCTCCACTACGTCTTGAATAACAAGACGATATCTACTTAATACATAAGAATAACATCCAGGATAGCCTCTTGACTCTGTTTGGAATCTCTCAGCCATTGACACTTTGTCTCCTTTCACTCTTCCCCCTTTTGGTGGAGAAGGTTTTCTCAATCCCTTGATGCTGGGTCTCAGCTCATTCTAGGGTTTTTCTCAATCCCTTGATGCTGAGTCTCAGCTCATTCTAGGATTTCTGTCCTACGTTGCCAGGGAGGTCCACACCCCTGGGAGTCATGTCCCACCTAGACGGGGAGGTTGGTGAGCTTGCTTTTGTTGGCTGGAGAGAGAGGCCACATCTGAGCAACAAAAGAGGCTCTCTTGGGGGTGACTCTTAGGCCTAAATTTTAAGTAGACTTGACCTATCCATTGTGGGGTTAAGTTTCATATGAATGAACCCCAAGACTGGGGGCTCAACCTATAGCTTTGGTTGTCCACACTGCTTGTGAGAATATCAAGTATTCAGCTGGGGGGCGGGGTTGAATTTTCCCCCGTTCTCACCATTCCCCTTCGGGGACTTTGCAAATACTTTTCCACTCACTGATCAAATCACTCTGGGTGGGATTCATCGGGGCATTGCTTTGGACAAACCAACAAAATCTCATGTCCTACTCAAGGTTCCATGTACTTATGTTGTTCAACCAACTATCTACATAAGTTATATTAGGACATGCACTAGTCAAAATATAAATTTTGTACCAAATACTTTTTGCTTTAGTTTCACACATAAGTTGGAATTTCAAAATATTAATTACCATCAATTTTCAGCACCCTACAGTAATGATATTCCTTTGTTCTTCCTCATGCAAAAACATTTTTTAAATTCGTACATTTAGTCAGAATCATTATACACTCTAGGCATTCCTAGATTATACCATCTCAATCTTTATCGTCTGTTTTTCTTTGTGATTTCATTTATGCCTCCAGCCCTCCTCCCTCTATCATTCTCACATTCAGCTTCATTTGATGTTTTAACATAATTGTATTACAGTTGGGTAGTATTGTGCTGTCCATTTCTGAGTTTTTATATTCAGTCCTGTTGCACAATATGTATCCCTTCAGCTCCGATTACCCAATATTTTACCCTTTTTCCATCTCCTGATTGTCTCTGTCACCAATGAAATATTCTAAGTTTGTTCACTAATGTCAGTTCATATCAGTTTGACCATATAGTAGTTGTCCTTTTATTTTTGGCAAATCTCACTCAGCATAATGTCTGTAAGGTTCATCCATGTTGTTACATACTTCATAACTTTATTCTGTCTTACAGCTGCATAATATTCCGTCGTATGTATATGCCACAGTTTGTTTAGCCACCCTTCTGTTGATGGACATTTTGGCTGTTTCCATTTCTTGGAAATTGTAAATAATGCTGCTGTAAACATTGGTGTGCAAATGTCCATTTGTGTCCTTGCCCTCATGTCCTTTGAGGTGTTAGTTTTTATACAAAAGAACTTGTTTTATCAGGATGATTACATAAATTTTAGCAAATCTTATTTTATTTCACAGCCCAGTAACCTTGGTCAAATCCTGTATATGTCATTGGCTATATCATTTTCCAGCATCTCTGATATTGTGGTTAATATAGACGTGGTTATGCTTATCTGAGGTATTTTCTCCCCCTTTGTAAAGTTAGGCCATTACAACAAAATATAGTGATATATATATATATAATATAAGTTTAGTTTCTTAAGATTCTGTGATTTATAAATTATGTTTATGGACTATTTAGTTATTAAGGAAAATAAACATTGCATGTATATTATCCTGCAAATATGAATATTGAAATATTTTTAGGATTTTATTACCATTTAAGTATGTTGAAATAAAATGGCCTTCCGTGTATTAGAAAATAAAAGGATCTCATCTCAAATTTCAGTAATTTGCCACCTTGATTGCACAGTTCATTCATTTACTGCGAGGATACATACTCAGTGAAGCACCTTATAAATCAGTTTGCAGTTACCGTTTTATTACTCTAAAAATCCTAAGAAATCAGAATTTAATTGTCCTCAAGAACCTTAGACTGATTTTTCTTTTAAATTGGCCTTGGTGACTACATATTAAATATGTGCTAGTAGCTAGTCCTTTGCTAAATATGGTGTGATTAATATTTAATACTTTCTTTCTCCTTTTAAGACATGAACTTCTGAATTCAACACGGGAAGATCTACAGCTTGATAAACCAGCTTCGGGAGGTGTGGCTCCAGTCTTATATTAATTGTCAAATCAGAACTTTTTGTGTAATAATTAGTTACGACTTCAGGAAACATTGGCTTTTGAGTTTCTTTTTGTTTTCTTCAATATGAAATGATTTGTTTTAATTGTACAAATATTATACACCATTACAATAGTAAAATTCATGTAATCAGCATTCTGGCTAATACTCTCTGGGAGGAATAAACTCATTTTCTTATTAATAATCCATTATATATAAGCTGCACTTAAGGTATTTCTGCATAGACAATTAATTCTAAAAGAAATATCTGTTCTTCTTTAGAGATACAAAATTTATGCTATCTGCCATAAATTATTGAATAGTTTATTTTAAAATGCATTATTCAATTTAATAATCACGTATATTTATATATATCTCAGAACACCAACAGATCTGATGCCTGTTTGATTTACTTCTTACAGCAACCACCAGTATCATCGCTTGGTTGTTACATGCTTTTTTTGGTGGGGGGGGGTGTGCTTGGTCTGGGAATCGAACTCAGGTCTCCTGCATGAGAGGTGGCGAGCGTTCTACCACTGAACCACCTGAGCACCCTAGATTTATTTTCACAGAAATATAAACATGGTTTTTTCTTTGTTATTTTTGCTGTGTAGGATGCTTAGGGTGGGGACATAAAATAGTCATAACAGTATGATTGCTGGTATAAGGAAAGGACTGTCAGCACTATCATAGCCCTAAATTTCTTATTGTAAAAATTGTCAGCTAATGGTTCTTGAGTAAACCTATTTCTCTCTTAGTTTTATTTATCTGTTTAAAGTTACTGCTAAATGGTAATATTTCACTTTGTTGTTGTTTGTTTTGTTCTTACCGTTTTTGTTCAGTGTCAGCATTATTTTTTTAGTGCTCATATTCTGAAATCTTACAATAGTATTTATAATCTAGACATATAAAATAATACTGGTTATTTTATAATCCTATTTAAGAAATTATATTATTAAACTATGAAATTGAGAAAATTTGGGTATTTGTTGCTTTTACAGTAAAGGAAGAGTGGTATGCCAGAATCACTAAATTAAGAAAGATGGTTGATCAGCTTTTCTGCAAAAAATTTGGTAAGTCTTTTTTTTTCAAAAACCCCAACTAAATTATATTACAGTGTATTTTTCTTATTTTGTTTTGTTTTATGAAAGTGAGTAAGATGAATATGATCTGCAGTTTTCTTTTGCTTTCCTTTTTAAATATAAATTAGTTGTGAAAAGTTTTTAAACTTTTTTTAGAAAACTGAAGAGAATTATGTAATGAACCCCCATGTATACAGAACAGGGTTTTGGAATTGTATTAATTGTGTGTGTGCCCCTCTGGAATTGAGGAGAGCTGTAGTTGCTAGGTCATTGCTAGCAATAACAGGCAGTGCTGCTCCCTCATGCCAGCAAATGCAGTATAAATCTGCTATCGCGCCTGCTGTGCTAGCTGTGTTTGTGACAGTAAATACTTACAGTGCTTAATTTCGGTTTAACGTTGTAGTATCTTCTTTTGTTTCTTGAAATGGCTGCCTCCTGCTTTTATTCTACTTCTCAGCAGTATTTATCATAGTTGTCTTTCTTTTTTAAACCACTTTTATGGAAATAT
Organism: Myrmecophaga tridactyla; assembly: GCA_004026745.1. NCBI lineage: Eukaryota > Metazoa > Chordata > Mammalia > Pilosa > Myrmecophagidae > Myrmecophaga > Myrmecophaga tridactyla. The sequence continues at coordinate 17,917 of PVIY010040746.1, read as the reverse complement.
TCAAACCTTAATTACTTTAGAAAAATGTTTTCTTTTGTCCTCTGGAACCCCCAGTTTTCCTCCTATCTTGGCTGTTCCTTTTCAGTCTCTTTAAATTTTTGCGGTTAAATTTTGGAGTTCTCATCTAGAGCTCAGTCCTCAGCTCTCTTTCTGTGTTCTTACTATGCTTTCTCCGCAAGTAATTACACTCCATTGCATAACTTAAATATATATTGTCTATATAGTGATTTCAGAAGGTTCTGTTTCTAGCCCTGAAACTTGCCTTAACACCAGACTTGTATTTATACTCACCTATTTGATACCATTTCGAATTAACATGTCCTAAATTAATATGTTGCGTTATTGTTATTTTCCTCTCCCTGTCTGCCCAGTGGGTATCTCAGTCTACCCAGTTGCCTAGTCAGAAAACCTAAGAGATATGTACCACATAAAATGGAGCATAACCCTTTCCTGTTTAAAGTCTATAATGGTTTGCTTTGTACTTGGAATAATCACCCTTATTTGGCCTAAAGGGACCTAGATTAACAAGCACTGTATCTTAAAGACCCATTCCCTGGCTTTTAGGTACAACTCGAGTGGCTGTTGCAAATTTAGGTCACTAATTTTGTATTATTTGTGGAATCCATGTAAGTACTCTTCACAGATTTTATTGTTTCACTCCCTGAGAACTTAATACTTCAAAAAAAATTAAGCTTTTTAAGAAAGTGCTAACATCAAAGACTTAACTGCACTCCTGGAAGAACTAGAAAATGAACACTAAACTAATCCCAAAGCAAGCAAAAGGAAAGACATAATAAAGAGCCAAAAAAAATGAAATTGAGAACAAAAACATAATAGAAAGAAACACCAAAACCAAAAGTTGGTGCCCTGAGAAGATTAATTAAAAAATGACAAACCCTTAGCCAGACTGACAGAGAAAAAGAAAAGATGTAAATAAAGAAAATCAGAAATGGGGCCGGGGTGGGCATTACTACAGACCCCATAGAAATAAGAAAAGATCCTAAGAGGATCCTATGAACAACTGTATGACAACAAATTAGACAACTTAAATAAATAAATTTCTTAGAAACATGAACAAATAGAAGATCCCAACAAATAAGTAAGAAATCAAATCATCAAAAATCTTCCAACAAAGAAAAGTCCGGGACCAGATGGCTCCACAGGTGAATTCTACCGGTCATTCCAAGAAGAATTAGCACCATTCCTACTCAGACACTTGCAGAAAATTGAAGAGGAGGGGACACTCCCTAACTCATTCCACAAAGCCAACATCACCCTAATACCAGAGCCAGATAGAGATAGAACAGGAAAAAAAATTTACAGACCAATCTCTATAATGAATATAGATACAAAATTATTCAACAAAATACTTTATTAATTGAATCCAGCAGCACATTTACAAAATTACGCATCATGATCAAGTGGATTTTATTCCAGTTATACAAGAGTGGTTCAACAGTGTAATAGACCACATTAACAAATGAAAGGGGTAAAACGATATCATTGGCTTTTATGTGGCAGAAGGAGGAAGCTATTGAGGAGTAAGCCTTCTCAGGGAAAAAAAAAAAAACAAAACTGGCCAGTAGGAAATATTTTGTCATTGTATGAGAGCTAAGAAAAGAAATATGGATTATTTTTGTTACAGTATAAGCAGTAAAACTTGGCTGTTTCTGGTAGTGCCATTGCTTTAAGTGTTACTGGGAATGTAGTTAACTTTAGGACGTGAGAATATAGCAGAATTTCTGCTTTCTTTATGGTTCCTGAAAGGAATAAAATGGAAAGCTTAGTAGATTCTCTGAAACTATCAGTGCTATAGATATTGAAGAAACATGCATTACTCCACACACATCATGATCATTTAATCATTTAGCACCTTTTCTTTTCAGTTTTTAAAATTTATTTATTAAACTTAACCACATACAAACACAAACATTCTTACCATATGATCATTCCATTCTTGATATATAATCAATAACTCAGTATCATCACATAGTTGTATATTCATCATGATCATTTCTTAGAATATTTGCATCAATTCAGAAAAAGAAATAAAAAGAAAACAAAAAAATTCATACATACCATACCCTTTACTGCTCCCTTTCATTGATCACTAGCATTCAGTCTAAATTTATTTTAACATTTGTTCCCCCTATTATTTATTTTTAATCTGTATGTTTACTTGCCTGTCGAAAAGGTAGATAAAAAGAACATCAGACGTAAGGTTTTAACAATCACATAGTCACCTTGAGAAAGCTGTATCATACAATCATCTTCAAGAAACATGGCTACTGGAACACAGCTCTACATTTTCAGGCAGTTCCCTCCAGCCTCTCCATTCACCATAATTAAAAAGGTGATATCAATATAATGCGTAAGAATAACCTCCAGAATAACCTCTTGATTCTATTTGGAATCTCTCAGCCATTGATACTTTATTTTGTCTCATTTTGCTCTTCCCCCTTTTGGTTGAGAAGGTTTTCTCAACCCTTGATGCTGAGTCCCAGCTCATTCTGGGATTTCTGTCCCACATTGCCAGGGAGGTCCACACCCTGGGAATCATGTCCCATGTAGAGAGGGGGAGGGCAATGAATTTGCTTGTCATGTTGGCTGGGAGAGAGAGGCCATATCTGAGCAACAAAAGAGTTTCTCTTGGGGGTGACTCGTCGGCCCAGTTTTAAGTAGACTTAGCCTATCCTTTGCAGGGTTAAGTTTCATATGAATAAACCCCAAGATTAGGGGCTCAGCCTATTGCTTTGTAGTCCCTACTGCTTGTGAGAATATCGAGAATTCTCCGCTTGGGGAAGTTGAATTTTCCCCCTTTCTCACCATTCCCCAAGGGAACTTTAGCACCTATTTTTGAACTCTAGTGCTGAGAACACAGTAGTGCAAAAATGTCTTCCTCCTGTTTTAGTTTGTTAATGGTGCTGGAAATACAGTATACCAGACATGGGTTGGCTTTTATAAAGGAAATTTATTAAGTTACAAGCTAACATTTCTAAGGCCATTAAAAATGTCCAAATTGAGGCATCCAGGGGAATATATTCATTATTCAAGAAAAGTCAATCTGAGAAGGCAGGTGGTTTCTGGTTTCAGAAGCTTTCCCGGGAGTGTTTTCTTTCTGTGTCTCCAAAGGTCTCTGTTAGCTCTGAAGCTTCTTCCAAAATGGTTCCCTCTTATCCCACCTTGAATAGGTGGAAACGCATCTCCATGGAAACCACCTAATCAGAAGGTCCCGCCCATAATTGGGTGGGCCACACCTCCATGGAGACAACTTAATCAAAAGATCCCACCCAACAATATTGAATGAAGATTAGTGAACATGACCTTTTGGGGTGCATAACAGTTTCAAACCAGCATATCCTCCATGGAATCTTCATTCTGGGAGGGAAATATGCATAGTTAATAAGTAAATATTTATTATATGAGAGAGTGTTTGATAATCTATGATAAAAGTAATAGAATAAGGAAAATAGGGGAGGGGGTTGTAATTTTATGTAGGAGAGACTTTATTAATGTAATCAAAATCTGATACAGTGGGCCTTCCTCCTTTTTCTAATTTATGCTCCTCAATTCCCAACAAGGTGGTCTTTTTTATTTTATAGAAAGTTTGTTGGAATTATGTTTATGTATTTTTTCTGCTACTTATCAGAATAATTTTATTTAGTGTTACTCTGTGTGACTGAAAGCCTCTAACTAGCATTCTCTTTGGGAATATTTCCTTAACACCTGCAGTTTTTAAATTGTGTGTGTTTTTTTGAGCACACATTTCTTGTGTTCCTGTATTTGAGTCTGTTGTGTTTGAGGCTGATGACCCAAAGGAAGAAATTACAGCAGATGGTCTAAACTTGTTAGGAAGGTCAGACTGATAATTAAAGAAATGCAAAGTATTTTATCAATGATCTCCTTTTTTCTTTTTTAACCATCACATTTCCAAATGTTTTAATGTATCATAAACAGTGCAAGGGAAGTCCATTTACTCCTGGTAATTGTGTAAGTTGAGTATTTATTAGTGCTTTGTTTGGATGTGGTTTCAGAGCAGGGTTTTATAATTTTGTTTTTGTGCTCCTTAATTAATATGTTACATCTGTTCAAAATTCGAACAGTTCAATGGATCCTCCAAACACCCAGTACTAAAGTTCATTGAACATTAAGATTTTTCCCACATTTCATTCATCTGTCTTTTTCTCCTTTTGCCAGGAATATTGTAAAGCATGCGTCCAAGGTATCTTGTCATTTTACCACTCCGATTGCATCCCTGAAAAATGTGGAGATTTTCTTGCATAGCCACAACAATATCATCATGCCCAAGAAAATGTAATAGTTTCTTGGGGTCACCTCATCCTTAATCAAGTTTACCCATTAATCTGATTAGTCTGTTTAAAGTTGTTTGTTGAATCAAGCAAGATCCACACAAGGTTCATGCATTAACTTTGGGTGCAGCTGTGGTTTTTGCATCTCTTTTAATCTAAAGCAGGCTCTATTTTATTTCGCATTTCATTAATTTGTTACAGAAAGTTACTTCCTTTTGAAATGGCATACTCATTAGGGTTTAACAGGTAAGAGTAAAGAGTGAAAATTTCATTGTTGTCGTACTGATGAAAGTGTAGTCTAACCTAAGTGAGTTTGCAGTAGCCAACAGAAGAGAATCATTATACTAATAAAATATTGATTGGGAAAAGGCTGCCTCCACGTGTTGTTTAGTTTAGGTTGTTTAATATCTGCCATGATTTTCTCCCAAGGATATTGAGAAAGTATTCTTCTAATAACTTATATCTATTCAGCTTCTCAGGAAACTCAAACATATAGTTCTGAGTTCACCAAAAACTGGCTTTAGATCTTGGATCATTTATGCATCTGTTATCGTCAGAGAAGCAACTCTCTTGTATTGCTGTTTCAGTCTCTTCCAGTAGTTAATGTATATTTTGGCAGAGAGTACCTTGCTTTTTTTGCGTTTTTTTGTTTTTTGAGAGATACCTTGCTTTGGATTACACTAAAATATTATTTCAACAGAAACTTAGTCTGCTGAATTGCTTTTATTTTGTTCAGCTGAAGCCTTGGGGAGCACTGAAGCCAAGGCTGTACCTTACCAGAAATTTGAGGCACATCCTAATGATCTCTATGTGGAAGGTCTACCAGAAAACATTCCTTTTAGAAGTCCCTCGTGGTATGGAATTCCAAGGCTGGAAAAAATCATTCAAGTGGGCAATCGAATTAAATTTGTTATTAAAAGGTAGGATTATAATCTGCAGAAACAACTTTACTATGTTCCCTAGGAAAAGATTAACTTGAATAGGGAAACTGTGCGTGTGAGATGTGGGCATATGGGAACTCTGTATTTTCTGCATGATTTTTATGTAAATCTATATCTGCTCTAATAAAAATAAATAAAAAATGAACTTAATAAAGATGTACCTTATGCTCCTTCTATATTTAAAATGAAGGCTTACATTTACTTTCATTTGCTTGTATATTGAACAAATGTTTATTTAGTACCATGTACCAGATATACAAAGTTGGCTCCAATGGGATCTCTATCTTGCAGGTTTATTATAAAGATAAATGCAATAAAGTTTTGCTGGGCACTTTGTGGGTAGGGGTGAAGTGAGAGTAGCAAGTAGAAATTGGTCAGTTCTACCCTCAGAGTAGAGAAAAAGTTCTGCAAATAAAGAAAATAATATAAGGGAGGCAGGTGTCAAATGCACTTGAATGCTCATATACCCAAACCATTATAAATGAGGTATGCTCTTTGGGTATTGTGTGATCGGAAATACAGGTACACAGATTGATGTTGGCTAACTAGAGGAAGACCTTGTATAGTACAAATGCAGTGGGAGTCATTAGAAGGCTTTTAAGCAGAATCCTCTTAAAATAAATTGGATTTGCATTTTATTTTGGGAAGATTATTCTCAGTTCAGTTGGAAGAATAACAGTGGATAATTTGAGGCAGGGAGTGATTTAATAAAAGGCCTGTTTTTATTCCTAGCAGAAGGAATGTGGAAGGGACAAAATCTTATCTTACTTATTTACTGATTGTAGATAGTGTATTTGTGTATGTGTATTAAGAGTATATGGGAACAGAATTGTTTAGGATTACTTTCATATTTCTGGCTATATTGTGGTATAGTTCACCTGACTATTTAGAAACAAGAAGGTAAGCTGGTTTGGGGGGAAAAGTGGCCTTCTTCAATTTAATTTAAAAAGTCTTCGGGTGGGTGGCTGCCGTGCTGGAGGTCTGGAGTTCGATCCCTGGTGCCTCCTGCCCATATGCAAATTAAAAAAAAAAAATTAAAAAAAAAAAGTCTTCGGGTACCTCCATGTAAAAAACGTCTTATAATCAGAAATTTGAATCTGAAAATTTTGATAGAATCTTTGCTAATTGTATAGACTAAATAAACATAGTCACCAGAATGATTTTCTTCACTGCAAATGAAGACTCAATGAACCATATTTAAAATAATTGGCAATTCACAGCTGTGTGGGGAAGGTCTTGAGGCATTCGTAAATCACTAGTTTGTACCATGTTTTTACAGACCGGAACTTCTGACGCATAGTGCAACTGAAGTTACTCAGCCAAGAACAAATACACCAGGTAAGATAATTGTGAAATCCTTTTTATAAATGCTTACATTAGTGGGTTTTGTACTTTTTTATTTAAAAGTTATGAAACTGCTCCCTCTTTCTTCCACACCACCCCATGACCCCACCCCCTGCCAGACCACCCCCCGCCATATCTTTTGTGGGCGTGCAATACAGGCAGTCCTTGATTAATCAGTATTAATAATATGGAACTTGGGGAACACTCGAGCTTTTTATTTAGGCTTGTGCTGTCTAATATAATGAATAAGGTCAGCCACAGAGCAGAGCCATGAGCCTTATATAATTTTACATTTTGTAGTAGCTACATTAAGAAAAAAAACTGAAATGACTTTTAATCATGTATTTGATTTAACCTAATATACCAACTATATTATCAAGCTTATAATCAATAAACTATTGGTGTGATATTTTACATCTTTTTTTTTTCATACATTTACATTTTTTCTTTCAAAATCTGGCATGGTATGTATTTTACACTGAATGGTGCATCTCCCTTCAAACTACCCATATTTCAGGTGCTCATTTGCTGCCCTTGACTAGTAGCTACCATATTGGGCCATGCAGATTTAAACCTTAACCTTTATTAACTCTGATCTTAAAATGACCTATGGTATAATCCCAGCACCTACACTAACTTCATAGCTTAAAGAAAAGAACTAAGGTATTTCTTTCTCAGTTGTGTGAAGTTTTCATTTTCTTTATTTATTCTCATCTTTTTGTTTGCATTGTATAATGTCAGAACAAGTGACTGCACTTTGTAGGTCCACTCTAAATTGAGGAAACTCCATTGCCAAAACCAATAATGTGAAATTACAGTGTACAACCTGCCAGTGACCAGGAATTAGACTTTCGCTAGACTTACTGAAGTTATAGACTATGTGAGAAAAGAATTTTGGCAGTCGTTATCATCAGAGATAGATGCTTAAGTCTTGGCATAACATGGGAATCAGTAATTGATGTTTACATACAGTGAGGTACACTTTGCTTTGCCATCATCCTGCTAAAAAAATAGGACACCAGTGAGAAAGCTGTGGTGTTAGCCAGGCAGTTCAGCTTTGGGAGGAAGAATGGGAAGTTGTTACTTGGTTGCTTATATTGGAGCAGCAAATAAGGAGGAAGAAAGTGTAAGGTGAGGCAGAAGAAGAGAGTAATCAGAAACTTAGCAAAAGCTCTTTACCTTGAAGAAGGAGAGTCTACATATCTTTATTAGTAATAATTCAAACTTCGTTCATACCAGAGTTACTTCCCAATGTTGCTTGGCTGAGCAACTCTGAAATCTAGAGGAAAAAGACAGCTAATACTAAACCCTAAATGTGGTAGCTTTTGTGTTTTACTTTTTAAGTAAAAGAAATACAATGAGATTTACTGAAGTCACCCACCTCTGCGGTGTTTTCACAGCTTCTCTGACATTTTAGTGCCTTTGTGAGCAAACACAGATGACTTCTACACTTACGTGATTCTTCCACTCTTTCACTCTTTCCCTTTCTTTATTGAATCATCTTCCATTGTCTCCAAATCTTCCTCCATCCTTTCCATCCACAACTCCACCAAACAAGCTCTGAATACCTATCCAAGTAAGTGACATCAATGTCTTTTATAAGTCTATATGCTTTTATTTTTATACTAGTACATTTTTTCTTTATTTTATTTTATTTATTAAGCATACCAACATACAACCACAAATATCCTTACCATATGATCATTCCATTCTTGATATATACTAGTAGTACATTTAAAAGGTAATGGTAATAGGTAATAGGAACATAAACCAGATTATAAATCCCAAGTAGCGTTGAATGACACCTCCCCAATCCTTTACCATTTATTTCTAATGGGAAAAGTTACTTTGATGAGTGAAGTTTTTCTTTGCCTGGATTTCTAGGCACATGACTGTTAGGTAAAGTAAGGAATGCCTGTATAGAAAACAAATTTAAGTGAAGCTACTCTAATTGAACTTAGCTACAAGTCTGGAGTCTTAGTCAAGTAAAAGACCCAGCTCTGATAATTAGATTTATATTTACTTTTCAGTCAAAGAAGATTGGAATGTCAGAATTACCAAGCTACGCAAACAAGTGGAAGAGATTTTTAATTTGAAATTTGGTAAGTAAAATGCATCAGTGGTTATGTCTTAATTTAAAATCATAAGCAAAAAGCCATGTTATGTCCTGAATGAATTATAGACGACCAGGACCTGAAGGAAGAAGGTCCCAGAAACTGGGTTTTTACTCTATTTCTTGTTAGTAACTTGCTGCTTAAACCGAGCAAGTTATTTTTTTTTCTCTTGGATTCAGTTTTCTCGATTGTGAACATGGGAGAGAAGGGAGGAGTTGGGATAAATCTTAGTTCCACTGTCTGTACTTCTAATCTGGCTAACACCGGTATGGCAAATAGGTTTCATCATTTGTTTCAACTTAGATTTGTTGACAGCGGTTTCCTGGAGCGCTGTCTTGAGAAGGATTCTGAGGAGGCTCAGCAAGAAAGAGTGTTTCAGTTGATTGGGTGTATCTGTCATGGAAAAGGAAGTAAGGAGTGGGGAGTGATAGCAGTATTCCCGGGGCTTTCCTATCCATTATTTTAATAGCTGGTGTTGATTTTTTGTCCCAGATCAGGAACTTTAAATACTTTGCCTCTGATCACTCTAACTTAATGAGTCATATCTTTCATCAGCATTTTACATCTAGATGACAGCTCAAAGACTGGGTGGTTGCCATTTCAGTATAAAATGGCTTTAGTTTATTATTGCCCAGAGTAAAGAGAAAATTTTAACTAATAACATAACTCTTCTTTTGATTTGAGTGTAAAATGTTGCTCAAAGAAATACACATTATTTTCAGCTTTTTCTTAAGTTTTGCACAATTATACTTAGCAAACTGCCTTCAATAATAAGTGGATATTGCTAGATTGTAGGGAACTTTTATGTAACGTACCTGAGAATACAGAAGACAAAGAATGTTTGTGTAAAGGTTTAGATTCTACAAGATACATTCTCTTACATTTTCAGCTCAAGCTCTTGGACTCACAGAAGCAGTGAAAGTACCATACCCTGTGTTTGAGTCAAATCCTGAGTTCCTTTATGTCGAAGGCTTGCCAGAAGGAATTCCCTTTCGAAGCCCCACCTGGTTTGGAATTCCTCGACTTGAAAGGATTGTGCGTGGGAGTAATAAAATCAAATTTGTTGTTAAAAAGTAAGTTCTATTTGCCAATGTAGCCGTTTCTAGGGATTAAAAAAAAAAAAGTCCTATTTGTATTTAATTTCTTTTCTCAGTAGAAGTTACAAGTATCGTCCTTGATGGAAAAGTAGGGCTCTAAGTTCTGGTTCTGGCATTGTCCATTGTCTCTGCAAATCCCTCAAGTTTATACTAGATTTTCTTCATCAGTGCAATGAGAATAATAGCATATACCTGCCTCACAGTGGTGTTATTCAGATAGTTTAGAGACATTGAGATTGCTCCACAAATCCCTTGAATGGAAGATTAAAAAAACAGATCTTTATCTGCTTTCTTCCTGATTAGTCTTGAGTGCAAGTGATTGAATTTTAGAGGCTCAGTGAACTAAACTTAGAGGTATTTTCTTTCATGAAAGAAGTCATTTACTCTTCATAAAATCACTGAGTTTGGGGAAGGAAAAGTCGACATTTTTGTCCATAATGATAGAAATTTTTGTTGCATTGCATGATCTGTGAATGCCTTTAGAAGAGATACTAGTCATGGAAATTTTTACTAGCTGTGAATGTCAGGGTTCCATTGGCTTCTCTGACTTTCTTCATTTTCTCTCTAGACCCGAACTAGTTATTTCCTATTTGCCTCCTGGAATGGCTAGTAAAATAAACACTAAAGGTAAGATATTTTGTGTATTCTTTATCATATTTAAGTGCATATTAAAACAATCTTTATCAACCTTACACAAATCATACTGAATCATTGGCGAATATCTTTGTGGGGCTCTCAGTTTGTTTCTTTACTTTTCAAGGCATTTTATTTAATGGACCTCTGGTTTCTTTTGTTTTTAGCATTTCATTGAAAATTTCATGTTTGCAATCCTCCTTCATTCATGTTTCCACAGCTTTGTTGAGACTCATGTGGAGGATTACACTACCAGTTTAATTCTTCAGGTTTCTTTGAAAAGAGCCAAACTGTATGAATTTTAATACTCTGCTTTTATAAAGCACCCCCTTCTGGTTTTGTTTTGATTTTCTCACAATATTCAAAAGTAATTGTGTGCTTGCTTTACAGCATTGCAGTCCCCAAAAAGACCACGAAGCCCTGGAAGCAATTCAAAGGTTCCTGAAATTGAGGTCACTGTGGAGGGTAAAGCCATTCTATAGCTTGTTCCTGTTTTTGGTTCCTCAGTTCTGTAGCTCACAGGTCATGTTTTTATGTAGATGCGTATTGCAAATGAGTTTTTCAAAACTGGATAGCTATATTTGATAAAGCTAAATTTCTCAGAGTTTCTAATTAAAATTTTAAAGTAACCTAGTGTTTATGGAGCATGTTGTAAACTCCCTGTAGGAAAATGCTCAATACGCTTTTCCTAAATAAAGGAAGGGTACAGAATGGAAAATATGAAACTCTTTTCTCTTGTTTTGTTTTGTTCCACCCCCACCCCCTTTTCTTCCTCCTTACTCTTTTCAGGAAAGACAATTTAAGGATGGTTTAAATGGCAATTTGCTCTATTAAGCTAGTTCCTACTTAAATCCTCAGGTTTTCTTCCTTTTGTCTGTTCTCATTGGGTTTGCAGGATTTTCATCTTTTCAGGTTTACAGTATTGGAGTAATTTGTGCAATATTATAATCTTTAACCAGTTGTTAGGTAGGGCTGTTTCCTCCTGTCCATAAACACAAGAGGAAATGGTAACGTCGTTAGGATAATTCTTTTTTGCCTTAGCTTTTTTTAAGTTTTGACTGAAGAGTTCCTAGTACTGATATTAAATAGAGACTGATCCCCATTTAGTTATCTTTTGTATACAGAAAATCTCTTACGTAAAGCAACAGGTGTCCTTGTGTCGTCTATGAATATCATTCACCAGTATAATCATTTCTGCTCAAAATTACCAAAAATTAAATTTAAATGTATTCAGTTCTTTACTTTCCCCCCTTTTGGATAAGATCTGAGGGAGATATTTCTCATATACAAGCCACCACCCTTTTCCTGAAAGGGAGTGCATAAATAATTAAGAAATGCAGAGGGGTATTATGTGTAATAGAAAGACATGGTCATGTACGAATCAGACAAGCCTGGTCTGCGCCTGAATCCATACGGGTTGGAACAATGGTATGGGTATACAGTAAAGGGAGAATTAATTCTGAGGTTATGGAAGCCTCATAGAGAAGACTACATTTAAATGGAACCTTGCTGGAAGAATTGAATTTCACTTGGTAGAGATACAGACAGGCCATTCCTAAGAGCAGGAATAGCTTGAACAAAAGTGCTGATTAAATGAAGTATATGAAGTTTCATGTTCTAGGAGCATAATTTTATATTTTGTTCTAGCCATGCTTGGTCACTCAGGAATGCTCAAGGCATCTATGGCCTGAAGTGTTGGAACCAGCTGATTTGAGAGTCATAGCAGTTGTACTTTTGAAGTGATTGATCCATGCCATCCCCTCTTGATGTGTTGGTCATATAGCCATTAACTAAATAGGGCCCCAGAAGCGTGCTAGGTTGGTGAGAGTAGAGGTTGCAGCAAGGATAAAAAATTGGTTCAGAAGGAAGGTTTGGAGGGCAAGATGGCTGAGGATCACTAGGTTTGAATAACACATGCTTAGGTTTTAGAAGTAGAAGAGAAGTTATTTTCCAGTGTGGTGCTTTGTTCAACAAAGGGAGTAAGAGTGGCTTGAGTGACAAATTGTGCACCTCAAAAGAAAAAGAGGTTGCTGAATCAAAGAACCTTGGTAGCAAAGTATCTATCTCATTTATAAATATGCCAGGCATTAAGAAAGGCTTCAGAGCTTACCTTCCACACACAGAGCAACAGTATCCATTAAGGTCACTCTAATTCTGAAAATGATTTTTTTTATCACTATAATGTCTTTAAAAAGCTATTGCCCATTCAGGAGTTTTGAAATAATTAAAGATTAGGGTGTTGAATCTGGCATTTTATAGGAATGGCACTTAGCTTTCATCTTCATCCTCTACTCCCATCAAATATCTGCAAGACTTCTTAGGGATTCTGAGGCCATACCCAGGCTAAATAGAAAAGGTAGGAGTGGCAGCATGCATGGTGGGTATTTGTCATCCCTGGCTTCATGAAATTCTTTTCTGCAAATAGTCAGAGAGATTGAAGAACCAGACTGTATAGATTGGTATCCCAACTTCACCACTTCCCAGCTGTGCAATGGCCCTCTTAGTGCTCACTTTCTCCATTTGTAAAGTGGAGATGATAGTAATGCCGCATACATGAGTTTGTTACGAAGAATAAATTAGTTCATAGACACAGTGTGCTTGGTACAGTGATTGGTATATGCTGTTCAAAAGCATGTAATTAATGCTAGCTGTTCATATTTTTACTGCAAAAAATTGTTTATCAGTAAAAGCCTTTTAGTCATAGGAAGTAGGAAGGTAATTTAGGTGAGAACCTGGAGCTTATAAAAACTGCAGATTGGGAAGTGTGAAATTTCTGGATGTGTATGAATTAAGTAATTAGCTGAAACTTAATTTCTTTTTATTTTTCAATTATCTTGGCTCCTTTATTTATATTATGTAAATTATTTTGGTAAAAATAGTTAGCTTACATTGGATTAAAGAGATGAGCTTACTTTTCAAACATTTGCAGTATATGTGAATGCATAGTCTAGGCATGGGATTTATTAGAATAACTGGAGCTGACAGTCATTAATAGAAAACATCACTTACAGGTTGTACTAAGAATTCAAAGAAAGGATAGGTTAGAGCTAGCTAGAGAATCTAAAAGGAAGTCTTCATCATGGAAAAATAAGCACACCCAAAGTTGTGCTTCTGTTTAAGGGTTGAAAGAAAAACATGTACGCAAACAAAGGTAACCAAAAAATGTGATGGCTTACATTCAGTGAGTTTAAAGTACCTCAAAACAGCCAGGAAGCCGATTGTCTTTGGGAAGAAATACCAAACTGGAGGGCCAGAAGCAGAAAAATGGTTGGAAGTAGCAGAAATGCCTATTTGCATTGCAGAGTACTCATACTTTTTAAACTTAGCTTTAATCTTTCTATTTACTCTTTCTAGCACAGGCTAGATTTAATAAAGGTGAAATAAAGAAACCATAAGTATTACTTAACCATAATTAAATACATAGATCAATTATGATTTTTTTTCCCCTTCTTCTTTAGGCCCTAATAACAACAATCCTCAAACCTCAGCTGTTCGAACCCCTACCCAGACTAATGGTTCTAATGTTCCCTTCAAGCCTCGAGGAAGGGAGTTTTCCTTTGGTAATTATTCACTTTGTTTTTCTTGGTTTCATTATTTTAAGTAAAGGAAATAAATAATGTTTTATTTTACTATGTGAAATTTTTTTAATTATTAAGTCAATATATGTTAGCTGTTAAGGGTGCAGGCTGTAGATAGAGAGTCAGTTTGCTGGTTCCCATTCAGTGCCACTGTATAAAACTTTGTGGGTTGGGCAAGGTACTTAACCTCTTTGTACTTGGGTTTCCTTACCAGTAAACTGGGTTTAGCTTTACTTCCTGCCTTGTAGGGTTGTTGTGAAGATTATAAATATTAAATCACTTAAAATGTTTAGATAACTGTGCTTGACACGTAGAGATTATAATTGTTTTTTGGATTTGGATTTTTTTTAACTTATTTTAGTATATTTCATTTCTTTGTAGTCTCCATATTAGTTGTAGAGTAAGACAGTTTTGTAATTTATTAAGACCAGAGTAGTTGTCCATGCATAATAATGTTAAAAGGTGATGCACTTTTTTTGTTTTGTTTTTTTTTTCTAACGTGATGCACTTTTTAATTTGCCTTCTTAAAGTAGAAGATTAACCCCAGATGCACAATAAAATAAGATGTAAAATCACCCTGAGTATATTGCTGAGTATTACAAAGAACTTAACTGTGTTATATTTTACACACAGAGGCCTGGAATGCCAAAATCACAGACCTGAAACAGAAAGTTGAAAATCTTTTCAATGAAAAGTGTGGTAAGTTTGTTATGAAACTTTATTAATGAAATATAAGGTAGCTTTTTTTAGCTAGATGTAAGGAGGAGAGTTAAATGTTTAACCTTTACAAATAACCATCATTGGAAATGTGCAGGTTTAGTAGACTCGAATTTTGTAGTTATTTTGAGCACCACAAAATGGAAGAAAAATCCCTAACAAAATGGGTATGTAGCTGTACAATGTTACTTAAAATGCATTTTATAATGAAAAGCTTCTGCTAAGAAGAAATTGTAAATGTAGGATTTAAGAGATTTTTCCTCCTTTATGCTTATTTTACAGGTGAAGCTCTTGGCCTTAAACAAGCTGTGAAAGTGCCATTTGCATTATTTGAATCTTTCCCAGAAGATTTTTATGTGGAAGGCTTACCTGAGGGTGTGCCATTCCGAAGACCATCTACTTTTGGCATTCCAAGACTGGAGAAGATACTCAGAAACAAAGCCAAGATTAAGTTCATCATTAAAAAGTAATTTAAAGTAGTTAGGGATTGGGGGGCACTAAAGAAGTCAGATGAAATAAAATTGTTCATGTCTTGAGTTGACAATGTTGCCACTGAGGAGACAGGTACAAGGAGTTCATCTTTTTAGCAGGTTATATTAGCCTTAGAATCAGAAAAGCTCCTTAAGCTATACTTTTATATATATTTTAAGTTTTCACAAGTTAAAAGAAAGGAAGGGGGTTCGAGGATGTCAGAGGAATGCTAACTTGATGTTGTTACATCATCACACAGTCATGTTTTTTATTGGTTGATGCTGCTGGAATCTCGGCACTGTTGAGTTTTATTAAGTCAGTTTTATATATCTAACTGTCCAAATATTTTTTATTTCTCTCCTATATTTTCTTGAACATCTGTGAAGTATGATCACACAATTGAAATTGATGGAAATTATTGGAATTAATATATAATATATATCAATGCAAAGTAGCTGTTTGCAATTATTTGAAATGGATTTTAGGTTTTCAGTTGGTGTTGGCTTACTTTTGAGTCACCCAGGGATTCTGTTAAATAATCAAAGCTGACATTGCCAAGCAAATTGCTGCTTTCTGTACTTTAGGCTACGTTTGTAGAGGTTTCTTAGAAGCTGAGACTTCTGTTTCTTAGAAGAAGTCTTTTGCTCAGTTTTGCACAGCACATGTTTTATTTCCATGCTGTTTATGAGACTCTTACTTCCATCCTTAGTCTGTCACTGAGTATTTTCAGGATATGTTCTACCATGGGAAGAAGAGGCCACTAAGGCTTGGCAGGGAGTCAAATGTAGGAATGGGGTGGGTGTTAAAATCACAATTATAAATAGTCTTTCTATATTTGTCCCTTGAGGTAACTATGTTATTTCTCTTCTGTTATTAAGAATTGAATACATACTTAGAAAAAGTTCCTGGTAACTCTTATTCACTTAGTTTCTAGTATTAAAGTTTTACTCTTGTATTAACACACGTGTTTTTCTCTTTGGTTGTTTTTAGGCCTGAGATGTTTGAAACAGCCATTAAGGAGAGCACCTCCTCTAAGAGCCCTCCAAGTGAGTTGTCTTTGCTGCAGAAACCAGGCTGTTAAAGTCATTTCACAGTAGTGGGGGAAAAGATTGTTTAAAGGACAGCTGTTGAGTTAAAACCAGGAAAGTTCATTCAGAATTGGATTTGTGGCTTATTTGTTTTCAGTTACATTATAATTGAATACCTCTATATATGTGATGCTCTACTGAGTACCACTGGGAAGAGAGGAAAAGTAGAAAACATAGTTGACAGGAAGCTTAGTTTCTTTGTAGAATTGTAAAACAAACTATGAAAAGAAAGAGCCCTGAACAAGGTGGATTTTAAAATGCTGTCTTAGGAAGCCTGGGTCTTATGAAGCACGTCAGTCCCTAATTACTAGAGAAGATTTGAGCATGTTCTCTACAAACTCTAATCTTCTATTTCAAGGGAAAATAAATTCATCACCCAATGTCAATACTACTGCATCAGGTGTTGAAGATCTTAACATCATTCAGGTGACAATTCCAGGTATGTTTTCTGTGCCTTTATCATGGTTTGTGTTTTGGTGTGTTTTCTCCCTTAGAGATTACAGAGATTTACTCTATTCAGAAATATCCATTATACTGTACATTGTCACATAATCCTTTCTGACTCATGCAGGAATTATTAACCAAATGCCTCCCTCTGTGGAGTTCACTGTAAACAAATCTAGGCGGCTAATGCATTTAGTATGATCTGAAGACCTGTTGCTACCCAAATACCAAATGTGTCATTAAAAACAATCTGTATAAAACAGCAACTTTTATAATGAAGATAAGATTAAAGCATTTAATTTTGGTATTATAATTTTACATAATTTCAAACTTTATTGGTCCAAAATGCTTACGTACTCCAAAAACTTAACTGAGTTACATAAAATTCCTAAAATTTATTTGGAATTATAAGTGGATTATTACATTTGGGTTTTGTCTTAATTTGTTTTTAGACGATGATAATGAAAGACTGTCAAAAGTTGAAAAAGCCAGACAGCTAAGGGAACAAGTGAATGACCTATTCAGTCGAAAATTTGGTAAGTTTTGTGTTTTCAACAAGCAAGGAAATTTTATTTCAATAGTATCTTTTAAGTAGGTTATTCTCAAGTAGTTCTAGTTTCCTCATAAAAAAACAATTAGAAAGTGTTTTGTTTTTGCTAAAGATTTTTAATAGAAAATATTAAATATGTTGTACTATTCATGGTCAATATCAAAAAGTTAATAAAATTAAGGTACATGTTTTATTTAAAGTTTAATGTATAGAAATACCTTAGTTAATAGTGGATACAGAGTTTATTTAAAATAAATGCTGCTCATGTGGTTTTTTTCCATTTTTAAAAAATTTTTATTACTAAAACCAGTCAACATACAACACAAACATTCTTAACATATGAACATTCCATACTTGGTGTGCAATCAGTGGCTCACAGTATCATCGCATAGTTGTATATTCATCACCATGATCATTTCTCAGAACATTTATATCACTCCAGAAAAAGAAATAAAAAGAAAAAAGAAAAAACTCATACATACCATACCCCTTACCCCTGCCTCTCAGTGACCACTAGTATTTCCCTCTACTCAATTTATTTTAACATTTGTTCCCCCTGTTATTTATTTATTTTTAATCCATATTTTTTACTCATCTGTCCATACCATAGATAAAAGGAGCATCAGAACA
>PVIY010040745.1:0-22149 GCA_004026745.1 Myrmecophaga tridactyla | reverse complement strand
AATTATTGTATGGTCACTTTTACAAAATGCTTATAAGAAAACAAGGGCCTAGATTGTAAGCTCTTATAGCAGACACATTTAGTCCAGAGTGGTAATTATTATTTCTGGATTTTGAGAGGATGTTTTATGTATCTATAACCTGGTATTTAGAGATAAGAATGAAACTGATCAGGTCAGGATTAAGGTAATTCAAAACAGGAATGTAAGGAAGACATTATCTATATTTAAAACCACATCTACTTTTCAGACAAAAGGAAGAAAGGTTTATTTTGTCCAGAACCTATATTTTGTGTAGCACATAATCTAACTCAACCTATAGCTCATTTGAACAACTGAAACACAGGAAGCCCAGAATAAGAATGAGGGTCTTTAATCCTGTATAGGTTAATGCAATACCTGGATACATCCTAGAATATATTAAGCAGATAATAAAAAAAAAAAGTATTTGCAAAGTCCCTTGAGGGATGGGAGAAAAAAATATGGAACTATTAAACTTTACCATCAGGGAAACCCCTGATACCGTGTCAAACTTTAGGATCACCCAAGTCAATAGGCCAAGCCCTTGATCTTGAGGTTTACTCTTGTGAAGCTTACGTAGGTAGCAGAGAAGCTTAGCTTACCTATAGGTATGTCTAAGAGTTACTTCTGGAGGACCTCTTCTGTTGCTCAGATGTGACCTCACTCTCTCTCAGCCCAGCTCAACCAGTGAAATCATTGCCCTCCCCCACTACATGGGGCATGACAACCAGGGGAGAAAGTTCCCTGACCATGTGGGAGATGACTCCCAAGGTGAGTCCAGCCCTGGCACCGTAGGATCAACAAATCCATCCTGACCAAAAGGGGGAAAAGAAGTGTAATGAATAAAGTATCAGTGGCTGAGAGATCTGAAATAGAGTCGAGAGGCTACTCTGGAGTTCACTCACATAAGCTTCAGTTAGACATTGCTACCTGTCATAAGTTGACAAATCCCAACC
Source organism: Myrmecophaga tridactyla (assembly GCA_004026745.1). Classification (NCBI taxonomy): domain Eukaryota; kingdom Metazoa; phylum Chordata; class Mammalia; order Pilosa; family Myrmecophagidae; genus Myrmecophaga; species Myrmecophaga tridactyla. Next base: position 21,175 of record PVIY010040745.1, on the reverse strand, counting down.
AAAACCATTTCAGCCAATCCTAAGGAACACCTAGGGCAATATATAAGATTTTACAAAGGGGGTGGCTGCCGTGGCTCAGCAGGCAGAGCTCCGACCTGCCATGCTGGAGGTCTGGAGTTCGATCCCTGGTGCCTCCTGCCCATATGCAAATTTAAAAAAAAAAAAAAGATTTTACAAAGGTTCCATGCACTAGGGTAACTTTCCAGAAAACTGCAACCTCCAGATGGGTCCCTGGACCAGATAAGTCCTGAAACCAAAGGGCCCAGCCTCTCCAGAACATCAGCTAGCTCCATCTCCTTACCCCATATTATTGAAAGACCCTTCCAACATGAAAAAGTAAGAATGACATAGCCCAAATACCCCTAAAGAGATGGATAGAAAGATCAAAGGTGATGGTGGAGCTATACGGAGAAGGTAAATTGCTATTTCTTTTAGTCTCCAGTATCTTAGAGTAGCTAGAAGTAAAACCTCAAATTGTGGAACTGTAACCCATACCAAATCTGAAATCTGTTCTACAACTAATTGTTGCAATGTACTTTCAAATTTATTGCTTTTTTGTACATATATTATTTTTCACAAAAAAGAAAAAAAGTCGATTGTGATATTTAAAAAAATATTTATTCCTTCTAGCCTCATATATTCTGGAGCAGCTAGAAAGAAAAACCTGAGATCATGATATGGTAGGTAGCTCATGACAAACTCTTGGATCTGTCCTGTAACTACTGAAGAGTGCTTTGGAAACTGTTGCTTTTTTCTTTCTTTGTTTTGTATATATGTCATATTATACAATAGAAAAGTTTTTAAAAATACATTAATTGACCTTTTAAAAATCAAAGAAACCACAAAGTAGGAAAATTCTCAAACAAAACAAAACAAAATGAAAACCTCACAATGATGGGGTGTATGTATCAAAGTTTCACAGGAGTCAACAGAAAGAGTGCCCACTGGCCAAAGATGGAACAATCTAAGCAACAAAAGAAAGAAAGTGGTGTTGGATTATAACCCAAAAAATAAAGCAAGTGTTCATGAGTCCATCCTGGCTGTGTTAGTCTGCAAGCTGCTGAATTGCAATATACCAGAACTGGAATAGCTTTTAAAAAGGACAATTTATTAAGTCGCAAGTTTACAGTTCTAAGGCAGTGAAAATGTCCAATTAAGGCAAGGTTATAAAAGTGTGCAAATTAAGCCACCCAGGAAAAGATACCTTGACCCAAGAAAGGCTAATGGGTCCAGAACACCTCTGTCAGCTAGAAAGGCACATGGCAAACATGGCAACATCCGCTAGCTTTCTCTACTGGCTTCTTGTTTCATGAAATCCGCCCCCCTCCCAGGGGCATTTTCCTTCTTCATCACCAAAGGTCTCTGACTGTGTGAACTCTGTTGATTCTAGTGGCTCTTTCCAACTGGTTTCCTGTTAAAAGACTCCAGTAAGCAACCCCACCTTGAGTGGGTGGAGACACAGCTCCATGGAAACCAATGTAATCAAAAGTTACCACCCACAATTAGATGGGTCACATCTCCTTGGAAACAATCAGAAAGATCCCATCCAGAAATATTGAATGAGGATTAAAGGACATGGTTTTTCTGGGGTACATAATAGCTTCAAACTGGCACACTAGTATCAACAAATGATTGAATAATAAATAAACAGAAGAAAAGAGACAAATCCGCCATGCAGGAGAATTTCATATAATTTATATAGATCCTCCCACGTCAAGGAGGTAAAGCAACCATTTTCATTCCTTAAGTATGGGCTGCTCAGCGTGACTTCCTTCCAAAGAGTACAGCATGGAAAGGAAAGGAGAAAAGAATAACTTACAGTGGAGAAACCTGGCAAATCCTAACTCAACCAGGGGCCCAGGTCACATCAACAGTGATAAATCACAGTGATAAAACACACTAATGGTGGTGTGTACTCTCAAAATGATGTGATGAGAAGGATACTTCACCTCTGTGCTCTTCCTCCTCCAAACCCATAACCCCAGTCTACTCATGAAAAAAACATCAGACAAATCCCAAGAGAGGGACATATTACCTGACCAGTCCCCCTCAAAACTGTTGAAGTCATCAAAAGCAAGGAAAAGTCTGAGAAACTGTCACAGCTGAGAGGAGCCTATGGAGGCATGTCAACTAAAAGTAATATGGTGCCCTCAATGGGATTCTGAAACAGAAAAAGTGTATTAGATAAAAACTAAGGAAATCTGAGTCAAGCATTGTTCTAGTTTGCTAGCTGCCAGAATGCAATACACCTTTTTAAAAGTCAAATTTTAAAACGGACTTTTAAAAAGGAGAATTTAATAAGTTGCTAGTTTACAGTTTTATGGCCGAGATGTCCTAATTAAAACAAGGCTATAAAAATTTCTAAATTAAAGCACCAAGAAGAGGTTACTTTCATTCAAGAAAGGCCGATGGGTTCATGCACGTGGCAAACAAGGGACAGTCTGCTAGCTTTCTCTCCTGGCTTCTTGTTTCATGAAGTTCCCACGGGAGTGTTTTCTTTCTTCTTCATCTCCAAAGGTCTCTGGCTGGTGGACTCTGGTTCTCTTGGCCTCATGGCTCTGCTTTTTTCTGCTGCGGCTTTCTTGTGGCTCCAAAAGGTACCCTCTCCAAAATGTTTCCTCTTTTAAAGGATTACTGAGTGGAGTCACAACTCCATGGAAGCTCAAAAGTTATCACCCAGAATTGGGTGGGTCACATCTCCATGGGAAAGTCAAAATGCTCCCAGCCAGCAATATTGAATGAGGATTAAAGGACATGGCTTGCCTGGGGTCCACCACAGATTCAAATCAGCACAAGTACGTATCAGTACTGGTTCATTAATTGTGACAAATGTACCACACTAATATAAGAGATTAATAATAGGGGAAACCGAGTGAGGGGTATATGGGACTCTCTGTACTTTCTATGCAACTTTTTGTAAAACTAAAACTATTCTGAAATTAACTTAAAAAAAAGGACAAGAAACAGACATGCAAAATACAGTCTCCAATTTTTATTGTTAAACTGAACAGAGAAAATTGTATTTTAATAAACAATCAGAACAAACACATGAAAAAGGAAATGATTATAAAATTGAACATATTGTTCATTAAAGGTATATATACATGAACAATTAATATAAAGATTATTAGACTCAATTTTTGTCATTTCACCATTGAAACTACAAAATTTTATGAGAAATAAGAATTCCCCATATTAACCACCTATAAGGATACTTTCAACAAACCCTGTGGATATTAATATGTAAAGTTTTTTATGTGAGAAATGAGCTTGTTTTTTGCTTATAAGCTTATCCAATCCAAACTGAATTATTGGCAACTTTATTCACAGGGGATAATGTATACATAAACTGTTCTTATGTTTGCTTTTAATAACACTCATTTTAGAGGACCCAGAGTCACAGAGGCATGTTATGTGGAATGGAAATTGTTTTAAAACAATTTCAGCAAGCTCAGAACATTCATTTTTAAATATTATACAAAAAAAGAAAAAAACATTGGGTTTTCCAGCTACCACTTAGGATGCAGAAACCTGGAAATCATGTATTTCCTATCCTAAGATGAGGAAAAGGTAGACAAAGTATAAAATCATATCTTTCCTTGAGTGCATCATCAGAGAGCTGAAGTTAAACTGAACTCCAGAGAGGGACAAGCCCCCACCTAGGAGCCAGGGACAAGGCACAGGGCTGTGAAGAGGTGGCTGCCACGCAAGCGGATGAGAAGAAATCAGCTAAAATTTTAGCCACCTATTCAACTGCCCTAAGAAAGGTTGAGGGCGGGGCGGGGGGCTGGCGAGGCCCTCGGGCGGCGCGGGTCTGCAGGAGGTGGGCGGCAGCTCGGGAAGGGGAGCAGCCCTGCCAACCCCCTTTCGCAGTCGTCTCTTGGGAAGCAAAAGCCTTAACGTTGCTAGATGGGACCGGGGAGCTGTAAATTCTGTCGTGGAGGAATAAAAATCCCTCTATATTTCGAGAAGGGCAGGAAATCTTCTACCCCCGGGACTCTCCACCAATACCCGCAGAAGCCCCTCCCGTGGGGGAGGGAAACGCCCTCCCACCCAAGATCAACCACAGATACAAGGCGGACTTTGACTACCCTGGGGAAGGGGCAGGAATGTGAGAAAGCACCTCCCCGTGACCCAGGCAGAGCCACCAACCTAAAACAGGCTGCAAGCACCGCAGAGGGCCCCTGCACCCCTCCACCCACCCGCACTTTTAGCTAATATATATATATATATATGGGGGGTTGGGGAGGAGGCAGTGCATGGTTTGGAATCAAACCCCACATGGAAGCGAGCTTTCTACCACTGAACCATCATGCACCCTTTACCCACCCTCACTTTGAATTTGGTACTTAACCTCCTCCCTGGGTGGGCAGGGATCAACAAACAACCCTTTGAGGGACATCACATCATATTACCCTGTCTACATTGTATATACTTGCATTTTTCAGTAATAAAATGTTTTTTTAAGTGCTCAAAATTCTATATACACTGACCATGGCCTGCCATTTCTCCACAGTGACTGGGAATGAAGATGTTCCGGTAAATTGGCATTCTGGTTGGGAGAGAATTGCCATGTATACTGCGCACACTCAGCTATATTGGAAGACAAACGGAAGAGCCTAGCGTGCTACAGCAATGGAAGGGTCTTCAAGAGTGCCTTAGTTGAACATCTTTGTTTAGCAGAGGAGGAAACCAAGCCCCAGGAGGCGAAGTGCCTGCCGAAAATCATCTTGCTGCTTACACTTACTGGCAGAGTCAGATGGAATTTGGAGAGACAGACTTCTCAGTCCCCTAATCCCAGACCACCCAGCACTCTGATACCTTTTGCTTGCGCATGAAAGTCTTCAGAATAGAGTTTGGTATCTGGACTGGCACACGATTAGCATCAGGTGATACAAATGTAAAAGAGTTTGTAGAGAGAAATCTTAGATGTGGACAGGTCCCCAAGATTCCCAGTCCCTTGAGCTCTCATGATTGCATGAGCGATGGGCTTGGAGTTATCTAGCTGGATTGAACAGTGTATGGCCAGCCTCGTGGAAATGAGGGACCCTGTCCTCATAACCCTTCACCTGCCCAGAGGGGCAAGGCGACAGGTAACATCCATGTCTCTGTGGCACTGCAGAAGTTGCCGGGTTGAGGAGGAGGCTGTGTTAGCAAGGGTGGAGCCTTCCAGAGTCAATGAGTGGGCTCAGCCTGTTTTTCCCTGGAGCTTCCCTGGAGCTAACTCAGAACCGTAGAGCTCTTGTTCCTTGTTAAGCTACAGAAAAGGCAGGAAATGAATATCCATGACCATCCAAACTCATCTCTCCTCTCTTTACACACCTCTTCAGAGACCCACAGCCCTAAGAATCCTCTCACCGGGATTCAGAGTGCAATGTGCTGTCCAAGCGACTCAACTGCTTGTGTCACGGGCACAAGATGACTCAAATAAAAAATGGTGTCTGACTTGTGTTCCCATTCCTATTTTCTCATTTTAAAGATGCTGTTTGGAAAATACTGCCTACCCCCACGTCTGGTCGAGGATGTGGTAATAAGATAACCTGACAGTTGCAGAAAAAAAAAACTTTTTCCTATTCTATTTCTAAGGTTTTTGACTCATCCCGTTCTTATCACAGCAGTGTGACACAGATGCCAGCTCTGCCATTTTACAGATGGAAATTGAGGCACAGAAAGGTCAAGTGACTTGCCCAAGGTCACACAGTTAGAAATTAACTGTGCTGAAACTTAAACTTTGTTTCTCTAACTCAGATGGTGGTACTTTTCACCGCCTCAAAGCCATCTCTCACCATCTGTTCTTGCTCAGCTTCCTAATTTAACTCAAACTTTGAAAGACTTGGGTCTACAAGTTCAGCTGCAACTTGGAAGCAAAGAATTCATTATTTAAAAGTCAAAATGTCTTTCATGTGCAAAAAATTTATTTTGCACAGAAGTAGCTCTCCCAAATGTTTTCTTTTTTTCCTTCCAAGTATATATTAATGTCTGAGGCCCTCCAGACAGCTCCTGTATAAACTGTGAGGTCCCTGTGGATGGCTCTTCAATGCCAATATCTGAGGGCCTTTTGGGGAAGTTAGAGCAGAAGCAGGAAACATCAGGAGCTAGTGCTCAGTCCCTGCAGGCTTGTGGACACGGGAAAAAATCCCAAGATTTAGCTGCAGGGGATAGGAAGAGACCCAACGCAGACACCTGAACATTTTGTACTGATACTGCACATCTGTAGGCCCAATTCCATGTAGGTCCAATATTTATATAGGCCAGGGTATTGTCACAGAGTTGTCCATTGTGCTGTTAATGACAATAACGGGCTATGTTTTTTGTTGCTTTTTGTTGTTATTTTTTTGCGTGGGCAGGCACTGGGAATCGAACCCATGGGTTATGTTTTATATGTCAAATGTAGGTATAGGTTATTTCAAACCTTCCTGTTTTCTTCCCAGGCAAACTCTACCCTTTAGAGAATCCCTACCAGTATCATGAAGCACGTCACTGCTCTCTGCTTTCAAGGACAGGCATTTATATTTTGTTTTATCACCCCCAGAGGGGAGGGAACAGAAAATAAAATTTCAATATAAACACTTTATATTTTATAATAGAGCATGGTAAACTTGAGTGCATGTTTAGTTTTAATTTCACACATTCTGGTCTAATAGCAGTGGGCCCACAATGAATAGTTACTGAGCATTTTCTTTTCTTACCTCTGAAAAGGTTGCAGAGCTTTTCTTGAACAATTTGTTTATTTGTTTACTAATTTATAGAAGGATGAACTTGAAATGTCCAATGTGAAAAGTGGAATGTTTTAATAATGTATTAATAATTCAATTATTAGCACAAGCCTGCTATTTTCACTCCAGCTTATTTTTCTACTCAATCCTAATGTTGTGGCCTCCTGGCTACTTGCCCAATTCTGACAAGCAGGAATGGCTGCCTAAGGCGCATGTAAACTTGGCATATAGTCTTTCCTTGGCATAATTTAATATATTTACTTACTATAATCAATTTTAAATAGTCTGCACCATTTGATATAGCCAAAATATTTGTTGTTGCATTAATTTGCATACGATTGAGGTTAAATGTTTTTTTGTTTGTTTATTTTGGTATTTTATTTTCTCTGTTTGCAAATTGATATTCTTTCCTAATTTTGAGCCACCTAAAGGGAATGCATTTTTTTTTTTTTAACATGGGCAGGCACCAGGAATCGAACCCAGGTCCTCAGGCACAGAAGGCAAAGGGAATGCATTTTTAATCTAGTACCATTCAGTATCTTACTTAAAGTAATTTAAGAGATTGGCATTCCTATTTTTAGAAGAGTGCGTGCAAACAGAAATCAAAATTTATTGTTAATCATGAAAATCAAATTATATTAATTAACAAAATGTGAAAGGAAAATAGCAAGTAAGGCAAAAAAACATTTAACTTCAATCATACGCAAATTAATGCAACAACATTTTGTCTATTTCAAATGGTGCAGACTATTTAAAATTGATTATAGTAAGTAATTCTAGTCAAAGTACAATAAGATGAATTGTTGTGCACTATTGTTGAATATAGAAATGTTTAATTTTCTGAAATGTGCTCAGTCACATTTATCAATAATTTGAAGAATGGTGACATTCTTTGACCCAGTAGTATCATCAGGCTGAGTGTATCCTTGTGATATTGTTCAAATGTTGTTGGATCCACTGATTGATAAAGTTGAGGCTCAACTCTTTAAATTTAAGAATATATTTAGATGGTGTTGTGTACTTCCTTTTTTTTCCAGGTGCATGGTCCAAGAATCGAACCCACGTCTCCCGCATGGAAGGCGGGCATTCTAACCACTGAGCCACCTGTGCACCCTGTGTACTTCCTTTTGCCTCACGTCGAAGGCACAAGATAACTGATTGTCCATCCTTAGTGATGCTAAGTAACACTGGTAAAGCACTCAGCCTTTTTTATATCTGATTTAACTCTATTTCCTTTTAATATATCAGACAAAAATTACCTTAGAAATAAACTATAAACAAAAGTTCTATTTGTGCTTTTTTATAAAGAATGGTGAAATTTTTTTTAATGTTAATCATTTAGTTTTTTCTATATACTTTTTTAATATTTCAACTTACAAAGTGGTTGATTCAAGTTTGGTACACTTAGAAAGATATCCAGAGAAGTCTTTCCATTTTCTACACCACGTGGAAGAGCCATCATCAAAATCGGTGAAGCTGGGATGCTTCTAAAAACAGAACGGTAAGACACTGGGATTTTGATCCAGTTACCAGTCCAGGAATTTCTCTCTAACAAGCTCTACCACTCAGTCTATAGAAGGTCTCTGTTCATATTTTCCGTTGTCCTCATTTACTCTCTGCAATGGAGTTTGGACTCCTAGGTCACCTACTCTGATTCTTATCCTATAAAAAGTAAGTCGTTGACCTCTGCTTGGAAGAGTTCAGTGGGACACATCCATACAAGAATTGGATTCCTCTTCCGGGAAAAGGGTACTATCCCACATCACATTACAAACTGCATTGTCTTAGCTGTGATTTAAAAAGTGTACCCAAAGATGCACATTTATCATCAAAGAGGGTACAATTATGACATTTTATAACTAAGGGCTCCTACGCTACACAGACTCCCACGCTACACAGAGTCCACAAACCACACTGAGTTGTGGTGTTTGGGAGGGTCCATAAAAGTTTACCATGTGGCCGGGAGACATGCAATGGGTGAAACTGGGAGAACACCACTTCGTTTTATGGTATAACATGGCTAACACATAGGCATTTAGGTTAAATGACCCTCCTTGGCCTTATCCTTGCACTGACACTGGAGGTTGGAAGAGGAGAAATTCCCATGAGCAGGACCATTAAGATTTCAGGGGAAGAGTCTTTTCTTTCTGTATGGGTATAATTAAAACAGCCTCCAAATATATTTACAATTAAACAAAAATTTTTCTCACCTGAATACAATTAAACTGAGTTTAGTATTATTTATTTGAAAATAAAAGAAATTCTTCATTTGGTATCATAAGAATCTCACGACTTTGCAAAAAATAGATATAACTTCTTTTAATAAACTATAATATTTTTCTGATGCTGAAAATGTCACACCTTGGCCATGATGAGTCAATACAATAGCAACAAAAATTCCACCTGAGTTTTTTATTAAACTTGATAAGCTTACACAAAAACTCTACTGAAGATCAAATGTACAAGAGTGCCCAAGAGATTTCTTTTAAAAGCAACAGGTAAAGACTTAACTTTTTAGAGAGTAAAAGATACTATAAAGATAAAAATTTAAAAGCATGGTCACAAAATTACATTAATGGAAACATGTATATTATGTCATGTGTACAGTATCCTTCATTCTGTTTCTCATATTAGAACTTGCTACAGCCCATGTCCCTCAGACATTGGATATACTGGGTCCAAAAAGCATAGGTACCATTAGGGAAATGCAAATCAAAACCTCATTGATGGCTAATTATACCCACAAGGCTGGCTATTATTTAAAAAAAAAACTGAATATAACAAGCACTGACAGGGATGTGGAGAAGTTGGAACTCTTGGGCACTGCTGGAGGGAATATAAAATGGTGCAGCAACTTTGAAAACTGTTTGGTGTTTTCTCAAAAAGTTAAACATAGATTACCGTGTAACCCAGCAATTCCACTCTTAGATATATGTCAAAAAAAAAAATGGAAAGCAGACTCAAGAAAGTTATCTGTACATCAATGTTTATAGCAGCATTTTTCACAGTAGCCAAAAGGGGGAAACAATGGATGAATAGATAAACAAAATGTGATATACCTGCTCTAAAGTATACTATTGAACCATAAGAAGGACTGAAGTTCTGAAACATGCTACAACATGGACAAAACTTGATGACATCATGTTGAGTGAAATAAGCCAGAAACAAAAGGGCAAAAATATTGTACGATTCCACTTACATGAAATACCTAGAATAAGCAAAATCGTAGACACAGAAAGCAGATTAGAGGTTAGCAGGGTCTAGGGGTAGAGGAAATGGGAGTTATTGCTTAGTGGGTGTATTGGGTGATGGAAAAGTTAGTATTGGAAGGTGATGATGGTAGCACCACATTTGTGAAAGTAATTGAAACGGTTAAAATGGCAAATTTTATCTTATATATATGTGTTGCTACAATTTTTAAGAAAGGCCAGGTGGCAGGTCGCTTTCACTGCTGCGTTGTGTAATTCAAGAAATGTTTATTTTTCTTCTGGGATCACTCAAAGTTGGCAAGCATTTATTTCTCCAAAGATGCCCTGTAAAGCACTGCATCTCTGTCTAGAGTGTAGGAGCAAACAGATGAAGCAACTTGCGTTTCATTTGGTACAAGTGTCCAGCATAGCCCAAACGACTGGACCCCAGGAACTACTGATGTAGTAGCCCCTTGAATTTTCTTGTGATACATCTCCTCCCAACCCCCACCCCTCCTCAGCATGCGTGTGCTTATCAAGTCAGCTTTGGTACCTGACCCTCCCTCCTCATCAGGCCTTCTTCACATAGTGACATTAGGGTAACCATTAGGGCAGGGGACCAGCCCTTGTTCTGCGGGGTTGTGAGATTTGGTCAAGTTTCCTAAGTACAAAAGTGGAGCACAGAATCATGGAGCTGATATAAGCCTAAGGCAAGATGGCAAAAGCATTCTTAAGGGACTGAAGAATGCACACTGCTTCTGGTGTCACCATTATTAGGAATGGAGGGGAAAAAAAGCACTTGACAAATTGATAATGACATATCAGGGGCTATGAAGAGAGACAACTCCTATAAAAGCAGATGCAATTAAAGTCCTGTCCTCCAACTCTAGTACATTGTGCATCAGTGATATTGTCAGGTTAATTATGGATATGAAAGAAATTATCACTCCCGAATCTTTCAAGTTCTTGAGGGTGGCACTAATGTCTGCGATTTTCCCAGGGAGGCAGTATGCATTTTGATTTGGTATAAAGGGGAAGTTCAGGTCCTTTCCATCATGATAGGTCATACTCCATTCATGAGGGATCCAATGTGTGATTCTGCTAGTTGTAAAGTATATCTAATCCAACAAGAATATGGGATGGGATCAAAACATCTTGTGCTAGGGGGCTCTATAATTCCATTATTTAAGTAAAATAGAAGTTTACCAGCTTCTCTCAGTCTCTGCTCCTCGCTCTACATACTGTAAGAGTAATTCTTGGGATAATCCCTACAGTAGGATTGCTGGATCAAAAGGACAGCACTAGTTTCCATTCCATCAATAATGTGTTAATTTACCAAACAGCTTGGTAAAATAGGCATCTTCTTTTAAACTTTACATCCTTAATTTGTAGTGATACAGAGGGTTCTATCTAGCCCCCTCTTCCCCATTCCATCACAATCAGCCCACAGTAAGGTTGGTTCAAATCAAAGCACCATTTATTCCCCTGCCCAGTAGAAGCCCTACTGCCCTACTCTCATTAATGAACTACAGTGGCTTTCAGAGCCATAACCCAGTAATCCTCAAAGGTTTTGATATTTACTTTTCCTTGGTATATAGTTACTTAACCAATGACCACCAGATCCTTTAGAAGGCTTGAAGTAAGAGTCTCAGGTCATCCTTGCAGTGCCATTACTGGGTTCTTCTTCAAGGGTTCCCAGCTACCCCCTTATTCTGGATCTGTGAAGTGACTCAGACCTTGGAATTGGCCATGGGTCTCTTTAGAGTGGTGGCTCAAGACTGGTCTCCATTTACTAAATCCAGAGTGGTTATTATAGTTGTGGGGGTAAAACTCAAGTAGAACCTTAGTACCCATTTTGTTAGTCATATGGGCATCATTAAATAGCTAAGATGCAACCACACCATCGAATACTAATGAAAAACAATGAGATGTATCTAAATGTATGACATGTAAAGATTCCTCAATATATTGGAGTTAAAAAAATAAGTTGAAGGAACTCTTCAGAATGTTACCATATATGTAAAAGACATAGAGACAGGGGGTGCAAAGGTAGTTCAGTGGTAGAATTCTCGCCTGTCATGGGGGAGATTGGGTTCAATTCCCAACACGTGCACTTCCCAAACAAACACAAATTCAACAAGTGGTGCTGCAATAAGGGGATACTCACATGGAAAAAGAATGAAATGTGACCCCGCCATACAGCATACAAAAAAAAAGAAGACAGAATACTATATATTCGTGTATGTATAAATTTGTATGTAAATGCATAAAGTTCTGGGAGGCTCTCAGGGAATGGTTATCTCTGGGGAGGATATGAGATTGGAGGGTAGTTGGGGATGGTAAAGGCAGTCTTTGATTTTTTTTTTTTACACTTTATACTGGAGTTTTTTGCCAAAGTGTTTCAGACATGGTTCATATAACATAAAGAAACAGTAATAATTTTTAATCCACAAGCCTAAGAACAGGTGGAGATAGGAACGTACCTCTCCTTTTCTCCCTTTGCCATTACCAGGCTCTTTTCTACTAGCTAATATGCTGCAAATATTTTGGGCGGCACTTCTGGCTCCTCTCTGGTTCCTGATGACAATTTTGGTAGCTCTCGTTACACAATGTAATTTCGTATGTAAATTTTTCTCCTTTGGGTGTGTTTTGTTTCCTTTTCACAGAGGAAAATTCTCATACTTCTGTAACCCACATAGCATCTAACATGAGCTGGGTAGGTGCTCCGTATAGACTTAATAAATGAAACCTCATGCTATTCTTTCCTTAAAGCAGAAGGACCTTTTCCCCACCCATACCATGAATCTATCAAAAATTCAGTTAATTCTTCAAAACTTTGTTCAAATGTTACGTCCTCTGGGCATCTCCCTCACACACACATCTTCAACTTCAAATATTGTGCTTTTCTTTTCTTCTTGTAATATTTTCTTATATCTAATATAATAGAATTTATTTCATGATAATCACTACATTTGAAGTTCTCAGGTGTCCGCCTTCCTCCTGAGACTACATTCACGGAGGGAGGAGCCAGGTTCTAACCCTCACTCATTATAATGCAATCCTCCTCCCCGCCAACGCTTGGCATCAGCAGGTGCTCAATAAGTGTGCTAAATTCAACTGAAATTAAATGGATAGAAGAGATGTTATACAGAAAGTTTTCTACCCATGAATCTGCTTTTATGTAATCCCACCTGGAGCGATCAGTGGTAAAGCAGCCACTGAGACACCCCCCACACAATGCTTCCTCTTCCTCTCTCAAAAAGAAAACTCTCCTCCCAAAGGGCTGTGATCCTCTTGTTTAAGCCCATTGCCTTTCTCTTCTTGACCCTCCACATGTCTGTGCCCATAATTCTCTAGGGTAACTTCCTAAGAGTGAATTTGCTGGGTCAGAGTCCCCGGCACTGCATATTACCTGCCATTGCCAATCCTCTTGGTTAAAAACATGTTACCTTCTTATTTTAATCTACCTTTCTTTGATTTTTCGGGTCTCTATTTTGTCTTCCTCCTCCACCCACCTTTGACTGTCCCTAGAGCCCATGCTTCCTTGCTGTAACGTTTTCTCACGTTAACTCAGTGGAATGAATAGGTACTCATCTACAGTCAGCCTGGGATATGCTTGCTGCGTGGGGAAGAAATCAGTGGCATGTCAGGGAAGGCCTGGCTCCACTTCCAGGGACCCCTTGTCCAGCAAGAACGAGGATAGCCGGGGCCATTAGATGGCCAGTTCAGTACATCGTCCAGCCTAGTTAACTCCAACTCGGTCTACAGATCGTACTTCAAAAGTTAATTCATGAGCTCAGGTCGCCCCATTCCTAGTTCTAATAATTATTAGAGAATTGTGTGATTGTTGTAATAATAAATACATGTGCTAATCTACATGAGGATGGGGACTGGTCATTTTTGCTAATCAGCTCCTGTCAGAGTGCTTAGCACATAGTAGAAACTCAAGTATTTGTGAAATGAATCAATAAAAGTAATCAGTAAGTCTAAATGAAATCTTCGTAGCACAGCGGTTCGCAAGCCTGGCTGCATATTAAAACCACCTTTGGAGTGCTGGGTTTGTTTATTTGTATAATACCATCAGGTTTTGCCAATGTGCAACCAGCATGAAGAAACGGATGACAAAAAATTATTGGCCACCAGGGGGCGCCCAAATAACAACTATGGCTCCAGAACGCTATTTTATCTGCGGCGTTTCCTTAGTTGACAGGTTCAACTACTCAGTGAAAACTTTACACACACGGGCTGTCTTTCATGTTTTGCTTTTGAAGGACACGCGCACACACACATACACACACACACGCAAACAGAGTAGTACTTTGAATAACAGATGCAGAAAAGATGATGATGGTTTTATGAATAGTAATTCAAAAATAACAAAATAGCCCACATTCTGCAAGTGACATTTTCCACAGATCAGAATGTCTAGACAGAACTTTCCCACTTGCTCTTTCCTATTGCTGCTTACCATCTGCAGTGAGGTAGCGAATGGTCTTGGGCTGACACTGGTGTGTCATATAAAACACTGGACGTGAATAGCAGAGGCAGGGTATTTTTTATGGGTGCTGCTCCACGTAAGTGAGACAACACGTGTTTTTAGCCCCCTACTGCAGAACTCTAAATTGGGCTCTGTGGGCCAAACTGTTTCATGTTAACACACGGATGGCGGACGGTGAGAAATTCTTGGCTAAGAGGAGATGCAGTGGACAGCAGCTAGGGTCACATCACTTAGTACTGGTCGGAGAAGCAAGCGTCACTTAACCTGCCTTCAGTCTTAGCTGCTCAGTCTCAAAGTTTAAGGCAAGTCAGCTCAGTTCATGACTTTCAGGTAACAGCTGTGCACCCCTATGTCTGTGTCCCAAACACCAGCTATCACTTTGCTGGCAGAATTAATGTGTCAGAAAACTCAGCTCTCATGTCAGGGCTTCTGTGTGCCGGACCCCACACATCAACCCAATAGATTATGACCACAACTCTGCAAAACAGCCATTACTATCTTGTTTTACAGATGAAACTCGAGCTCAGAGAGGTTAAGTAATTTGCCTAAGGGCACACCACCGTCTGATTCTGAGGTCATGGACATAGGGAGGTTGGACAGACCTGGGATCAAATCCCAGCTACACCACTAAGAAGCCATACAAAGTTGCGCAAACCATGTGATCTTCCTAAGTCTCCATTTTCTCATCCGTTAGATAGATTGTGGGGAAATTAAACAACATATGTGAAAGCAGCTAAGTAAAAAACCTGAACTCAATAGGCGCATTGTAAATAAGCATGTCTGTCTCTCTGTCCTTCCTCTTTCATTCTTTCCAGCTGGAGCAAGGTGGGTGATCACAAGAAGTTATCAGCTCTGAGAGGGACACAGTCCATCTTTCATCTTCTAAATCCTTCAGCTCTGGGGCAGTCACTGCTACAACTACCACCTGTTTCCTTACTGGGCAACAAGGGCAGCTAGTGCAAAGAAAATGAGTATTTGGAAGGCTTCCTGGATAGTCAACATTCTAGGATACTGAAGTATTTTTATCAGAGGAAATTTCTTCCCAGGAAATTCGTATTTCATCAAGGGTCCAGCTAGGTTTAAAGCCACAAGGGCAGGAGGTGGACTAGGATGGCCACAGGACACAGGTCTTCAAATTGTTCCACTCAAACATCCCCTAAAACAATTTGACAATTTCTAAACGTTGACCTCTAAAACTTTTCATTATAAATTCCTTCTTGCGTTTCATAGGGATTGGCATCTTTAAAGGAAACTGCTACATTGTCTTTTAAATGTATACAATGAGAAATAAATACTAAGCAATTTGACTCCCACTGTTGTACATGTAAAACATGTATGAACAATTCATCCTTAACAGTCAGAAAATTGACATCATTCCTTCTTCTCCTTGAACTCAAAAGTTCATATAAAAATATGACACTAATTATTGGCATAAAAGTAATTAGAACATAATTATAAGGCTTAATTTATTAAACATAAAATGTTAAAATATATTCAATATTCTATTTAAATTATAAGATATAGTTCAAAATGAGATGACTGGGCTTTTGTTTTTCAATGCATCTTTGGTAAATATTACTAATTATTAGAAGGAATCAGGGTTCAGTATAAATTCTATTCCTGTTTTTATTTCTATATATGTAAGTACTTAGAAAACATGTTTCCATATATCAGTGGATGGAAATGAAAGGAATTTTGTTATTCAAAATCATTCAATTTTTTTAAATCTTCTTTTGAGTTATATGCCAAAAATCCCATAATGATCTAATGCTGTGAGCCCTTAATACAATGCAATTAAAAACACAAAGCTATATGGTGGCTAGATTAATACTGATAATTAATATTTCAGTGTATCTTTCATTTGGCCATTCCTGAGGACTTTTACACCCCAGGTCAAAGCAACATAAGATGTGAAATGGGTGAATAAGGTGCTTTCCTTTTGTAAAGTGAGAGAAGCCGGATTATAAAATGGAAGATGTAAAGGAACGTGGGCTGTTGGACATATTATCAGACAGATACGGATCTTTCCACCTCCTGGGATAGCGAGCTAAATGAATAACATGCTCTTGTAGTATGTGAAGCAAAAAATGAACAGAATAACAAGAATAAATAGATAAATCCATAATACAATGGTAGACTTTAGCATACTGCTCTCCATGCTAGCAGAAAAAGCTGACAACAAAATCAATAACGGATACGGATTTAAGCAGCATGAGCAATGCACTCGAAAGAATGAAAAAACATCTCTGAAATATACATGCTTTACAAACACACATGCAGTTTTTACAAAAATTGGCCATACACTAGGCCATAAATGAAATCTCAACAAATTTCAAAGAATTTACTATAATGCAATTAAGATAGAAATCAATTTTAAAATGTAATTAGCAAATTCATTCTTCCCTGGGACATGTTGAGAAAAGAAGCCTAGCTGGTCGCCTGGAAGACGTCAAAGCTATAACTTCTTCCCTTTGGACCATATTGGGTAGTCCCCAGGTATCTGTCCACTTAGCAGTGACCTGGAATTCTTTAAGTAATTCTCAACCCAAATCAATAAGGAAAGGATAACCCAACAGAGAGATGGACAAAACTCTTGAGAAAGCACTTCATGAACGAGGAAACTCAAAAGGCTAAAAAACACATTCAAAGGGGCTCAACATCCAGAAAATAAAAGTTAAACCACAATGAGGTATCACAACACACTTGCCAGCCCGGCAAAAATGTATATGCCTGTCGATACCAAGTATCAGTGATAATATGGAGTAATCTCATCCACTGTGGGTGGGAAGGAGAATTGGAATAAGTGCCTCAAAAAACAGTTTAGAATCATTAGTACATTTGAAGATACCCGTAGCTAGTGCCCAGCTGTTCCACTCATAAAGAAACGTGTGCACATGTGACCCAGAATACATGGGTATATCTACAAGGATACTCAGAGCAGCATCACCTGCAACTTCTCCAAACATAAAATAACCCAAATGTCCAGCGCTAGTAGAATGGACAAGTAAATTGTGGTGCATACATATGCTGAAATGCTATGCTATGTTCAAACATGTGAATGCATCCTACACACACAAAGTGAAAATGAATCTGGGCGGGCCATGATGGCTCAGCAGGCAGAGTTCTCACCTGCCATGCTGGAGACCCGGGTTCGATTCCCGGTGCCTGCCCATGCAAAGAAAGAAAAAAAGTTAAAATGAATCCAGTTTACCTTTTTGTTAACACTTTACTGAACCTAACATGCCTCTAGAAAACTACACTAATCTTCTTTGTACATCTCAACATTTTCAAACTGATCACACCCATGTAACCAGGACCAAAGACTCTATTTTACTTCTGAAAAACAAATTTATTTCCCCACTAGATGATGAATTTCTTTAAGACAGAAACCACCATATCTTTTATTGTTTGCATCTTTACACAATGCTTGGCACAGAGAGTAAACTCTGTAGAGTTTGTTGGATGATCCGGGGATCTTTTGATTGGTGACACCAAATGAAAAAGAAGGCAACTTCAGATACAGGGGGCTTTGGTATCTCTACATTTCATTTACCTGATATATTTAATAATAATTTCCTATATTTTCATTAGCTTTTGACTTTACTGAAACCTTTCACATCCTCTATTTCATTTCACCCTCATAACAGTCCTAGAGGTAGACCAAGCAGGTGTTACTATCCACTAGTCCCAGATGCAGAAGCTGAGTCTCATAAAAGATAAAAGATGGAGCCAGTCCGCTCAAGACCGAACGGGTCAAGGTGAAGATGCCCTGCCGCCTTTCCCTGAATGCAGCATCCTTTCTCCTGCACCACCCTGAACTGGCCACCTGGGCTCGCCGACCTCCAAGGGGCTTCTTGCAGCTCCAACAACCCATTATGCTTTGGGATCACAGATTCCAAAAAAAAAGGGGGGGGGGGCGTTAAAGATGGCCTGTTTGGAACTGGAGGCAGGCAACTGCAGCCGGGACTGTATGGAGAGGTCCTTGATGGGGCTGCATAGAAACGCGCTTGAGAAAGCCTGCTGAGCACCCACTTTTTAGTGTCGGTGTATTGAATTTTCTGAAGCAAAAGCTATGGGGTTTGGGGCGAGCCATGCCAGAGTCTCACCTGCCATGCCAGAGTCTCGGTTAGACTCCCGGTGCCTGCCCACGCGGAAAAAAAAAAGCTGCGGGGTTTTGATATATTTTATTTTTTGAGTCGAAAATTGATGAAGAGGATACATTCCACTGTATGTAAATTACACTTCAATAAAGTTGCTTTTTTTTTAATGAAATAAAAATGTGGTCCCTCGGGGGGTGGGGGTGGGGAGCCCGTCTGGAGAAGTCCCCCAGTGGCCACCAGATGGCAGACCTGAATTCCAGGCCAAGGTCTATGGAAAGAGAACTTGATTCCTGGGGGACACTCAAAAAAGTACCTAAACACATGGAAGTTTACACTATGTTATAGGAAGATCAATCAACGTGTCAGAGGTGTCCATTGTCCCCAGGTTAAGAGGTTTTTGTCTGCACATTTTTAAGAGGTTTTTGTCTGCACATTTGTATCTATACAGGCTGATTCTAATTTTTCTAACAGTAAAAGAAATAAGCAGCAATATTCAGAATTCTGATAAAAATGATGAAGGCCAACAGTCCTATCAGGCAGTAAAACATTATTTAACTACAATCATAAAAATGTGGTACTTGGTGGGATAGAGAAATCAATGGAAATTAATAGTAGATACAAATATAAATAGATACAAATACAATCAAAACATGGTAGGGTTTTCTGTTCTACAACTAATTGTTGCAATGTGCTTTGAAATTTATTGCTTTTTTGTGTATATGTTATTCTTCACAATAAAAAATATGTGTATGGTAGGGGTTAAAGGTGGTATTTCAAATCAGGAGGGAAAGATGGATTATTTGATAAGTGGTGTTGGGTCATCTGGGCAAGAATTTGGCTGTAACGAAGTAACACCCATGCTTAGAATTTACATTAGGACAAATGCCAAGTGGATGATAATTTATATGTAATAATTCTAAGAAACCATAAAAATATAGAATAAATAAAAGGGAAAAAATTTTAATATAAGACCAAAGCCCTTTTGAACTATGACAAAAAAATCCAGAAGCCATGCAAAAAAATACATACATATATGTATGGGTATATATATCATATATAAATTACAAATTTGACTACAGATACACACACACCAAAAAAAAAACAATACCATGAGAAAAAAGTGGGCGGGCCACGGTGGCTCAGCAGGTAAGAATGCTTGCCTGCCATGCCAGAGGACCCGGGTTCAATTCCCCGTGCCTGCCTACGTTAAAAAACAACAACAACAACAAAAAAAAACACCCTAGAGCATGAGAAAAAAGTAAAAAAAAAAAGACAAATTCAAAAATACTCAAAGTGCATCTCAAAAGGGCCTACAAATCAATCACTCAATAGAAAAGTGGCAAAGTATTTGAAAAGACTATTCACAGAAAATAAAGAGAACTGCATCTTAAACATATGAAAACATGCTCACTTTACTTCTATTAAGGAAATACAAATTAAAAAATTAAAACCCCACTGTGCTGGTTTGAAAGGATGTATGTCCCCTAGAAAAGCCATGTTTTAATCCTAATCCCATTTTGTAAAGGCAGCCGTTTCTTCTAATCCCTATTCAGTACTGTGTGTTTGAAACTATAATTAGATCATCTCCCTGGAGATGTGATGTAATCGAGAGTGGTTGTTAAACTGGATTAGGTGACATGTCTCCACCCATGTGGGTCTTGATTAGTTTCTGAAGTCCTATAAAATAGGAAACATTTTGGAGAATAGGAGATTCAGAGAGAGCCAGAGAAGAACGACATAGCCACGAGAAGCAGAGACCCCAGTAACCAGTGACCTTTGGAGATGAAGAAGGAAAATACCTCCCGGGGAGCTTCATGAAACAGGAAGGCAAGAGAGAAAGCTAGCAGATGATGCTGTATTCACCATGTGCCTTTCCAGATCAGAGAGAAACTCTGAATTTCATCGGCCTTCTTGAACCAAGGTATCTTTCCCTGGATGATTTTGATTGGGCATTTCTATAGATTTGTTTTAATTGGGACATTTTCTTGGCCTTAGAACTGTAAATTAGCAACTTATTAAATTCCCCTTTTTAAAAGCCATTCTGTTTCTGGTATATTGCACTCCAGCAGCTAGTAAATTAGAACACCCACCAAGATACCGTTTTCTTTTAATCTACTAAATTTATTTTAACATTTGTTCCCCCTATTTTTTATTTATTTGTTTG
The DNA here is from genome assembly GCA_004026745.1 of Myrmecophaga tridactyla. Taxonomy (NCBI): domain Eukaryota; kingdom Metazoa; phylum Chordata; class Mammalia; order Pilosa; family Myrmecophagidae; genus Myrmecophaga; species Myrmecophaga tridactyla. The sequence goes on along the minus strand of PVIY010040745.1, from coordinate 509 downwards.
TTTGTCTGTTTGTTTATTTATTTTGTATGGGCAGGCACCAAGAATCGAACCTGGGTCTCTGGCATGGCAAGCAAGAACTCTGCTTGCTGAGCCACTGTGGCCCACCCTATTTATTTTTTAATTCATGTGTTTTACTCATCTGTCGATAAGGTAGATAAAAGGAACATCAGACATAAGGTTTTCACAATCACACAGTCACATTGTGGAAGCTATATCACTATACAATCATCATCAAGAAACATGGCTACTGGAACACAGCTCTGCATTTTCAGGCAGTTCTCTCCAGCCTCTCCATTACATCTTAACTAAAAAGGTGATATCTATCTAATGTGTAAGAATAACCTCCAGGATAACCTCTCGACTCTGTTTGGAATCTCTCATCTATTGACACTTTATTTTGTCTCATTTCGCTCTTCCCCCTTTTGGTAGAGAAGGCAAGATATCATTTTTAATCTACAGACTGGCAAAAAATCAAAAAGATTCTAACACGTCAGGATGGCAAAAATTAA
>PVIY010040744.1:0-22143 GCA_004026745.1 Myrmecophaga tridactyla | reverse complement strand
TGTGGAACAGGATGCCATGGTGTGAGGATGCAGGCAAAAACCAGGTAAGTTCAAAGCCTGTATTCCTCTGTGTTCAGGTTTGAGTAGAGTGACCTCAGGCTGTAGACCTGTGACCTTCCAATGCCCCTGTTCCTCTTCTATAAAATTAGGGATCTTATGGGGTAGTGGTCCTGAGAAGGCAGAGAAAATCATGGGCTCCCCTCAGGTCAGCACTGGACTCCTGCTGAGTAAGAGTAGCCACCGTGAGGAGGATTTGTAGCTAGGACACGTTATTTATGGGTAGGTCTCATAAACTGACTGGGTAACCAGCTTGAAATGAAGTTGCCAGGCCCTACCTAGTTCTCTGGCTGTTTGCCATGTTGGGAAGGTTGGGGGGACAGAATGGTGGTGGGGGCACAGGTGAAAATTTACCAAAAGCCTTGTTCCTGGAGGGACAGAGAGATATATCCTAAGAAGGAGAAAATAAAGGTGTGTAAACATGGGGGAAAGCTAGTGGTCAGTTGCTTTTTAGTTGATGCTGAGGTGTGTCCCTCAGATTATCCCCAGGCTTGACCAATAAAGAACTGGAGCACAGATTGGAAGGTCAAAGAGGAGAGAGACACTGAAGCGTGGTCCCAAGTCTCTGGTTTGTGATCTCTAGAACCCTGTTGACAGAGGTTTTAATGGGAGATCTTTGCTTTATAAATGAATTTAATAAAAACATGGTCCTTTGCTTCTAGAGCATCTTGGTAACTGCCCTCTGACTTGCTTGGAAATGGGCCATCAAGACCACAGAAGACCTGCAGAATGAAGTCTTTCAAGAACCAAAGACTGTCTGAGTTGGATCCAAGTGGGCTGAAGACATCTGCAGTTAGGATGACCCCCTAAACCGTGGCTCTCTTTGTCCTTGTCACAGAGGTGCTAGAGTACATCTGCCTGCTAGGGAAGGAAGAATCGGATGGCTTTTTCCTGCTACCTCTTTATCAGAAGCAAGCATAGTGTATTAGGGTGTCCATTACAAAGCCCCGATCATGTTGAGAACCTCTGCTCACGCTGAAGGAGCAGAGGTGGCCTCAGAAACCATAGAGTCGACCTTGGGTTTGGGGCTGAAGCCTGGGAAGATGGGTGCACTCAGGCAGGGTTTGGGTCTCTTCCTCCTGGGCTTGGAGCCCTGTGGGAAGGTAGCTGTTTCCAAATTGAGCAGTGAGAAGGTACAGGCTTGATCTGCAGCTGCTTCCTGGAGTGAACATGGAAGCCAAGTTCCCAGACTTGGAGGGGGACATTCAATTTGGGGACCCACAGTCTGAGAAGAACCCTGTGCATGAGGGCTTTGGGGGAAGCTCATGGGTGCTGCTAACATTTTGTAAAAGATTATAAATTGCCCTGACCAGCATGGCTCAGTGTTGGGACTGAAGGGAGGTGATGGGGAATTGAGAAAGAAACACAAGAGACAAAGATATAGTTAAAGCTGGGACTGGGTGGGACTCTGAGCTCAGATGGAGACTCAAAGACCAGGAGAGGTTCAGCTCTGTTTATTTTATAGGGCTGCTAGGTAAGGAAAGTCAAAAATGTAACTAAAGAACACAGGAGGAGGAAGCAGGAGCTGATCTATCTGCTTCCTTGTGAAGGCATGAGTCAAAAGGTTACACATGTTTTCCAAAGCCTCCTTCAGACCCAGACTCCAGCAGCTTCGCAACACTTTAGTCTTTTCTAGATATCAGGTGCCTTTTCCCAGAGAGCCAGCTTTGCTTCATCTCTGCAGCAAGTATGTGACCTCTGTCTTATCCATGCCAGCCAGTAAATTAACTGGAGAGGCCCCAGTGATGGTCTACCATAGGAAACAGATCTTTCTACTGAAGGGTAAGTTATGTTACTTTGTAAATAGTAAATCAAGAGTATTGCTGTGATAAGATGATTCCCCCATTGTTATGAAATCCCCAGCACCCCACTATGAAATATTAAGTTACAGCTAATAGCTCTCTCCCCTGCCTTACTGCTTCCTATGAAATATTGGAGACTCTCTTTGATCACTCACTTCGTGACACCTCAGTGCTGGTCTTTTTCCCCATCCCTTTTCTTCTCCTATGAAGCAGGAGTGAATACCATCTACCCTACTCCACCATCTTCATGGAATTTCAGGGGCCCTGTACATTGTGAGTGTCCCTTTCTGAATTCTGGTGTCCTCTGCATTTAGCTTGTATGGATACATATAATCATTTATTATACACTTCAGTTTGGGTGTGACAAGGACAGGGTACATTTAATCATTTAGTATTCACTTCAGTTTGGATGTGACAAGGCTTGTCTGCTCACACTTCATTGGTGAGAAGTAGCTTTTGGCATCATCTGGATGTTAGTGTGGTGGCAGTTTTGGTGAGCTTCTTTTAACATTTCTCCGGATTAACACTACACTTTGAAGATGGTGTGTGAAATATTGGTAGTCAGTGCAATGGTCTGATAAAAAATACTGCTTTACCTTTTATAATATTGTTTAATGGTGTTAATATCAGCTACACATGCACACCCAAAAGCTAGGCCACAAGTGATTCCTTGCCACAAATTTTTTACCATATCTTTGGATTTTGTCATTTCACCTTAGAGGACCTGATATTTATCCAGTTAGAAATTACATTGGTAGTTATGAAGCATAGTGGTTTAGAAATAGCTGAGGTCTTAGTATATTCCCTTTAGTTGTTAAATTAGACAATAGGTTCAGAGAAATTTCACCCCAGAGAGCTTTGCTCTTTAATTCCCTCAGCTAAGATATTTGCCCTGAAGTAAGACAAGTTGTAATTGGTTCTAAAGAGAATGAGTGATTCGAAAAGCATTTATCCTATTGTTTGGGCCTTGAAGACCATATTGGTATGCCATATTAACTCTGCATGCCCAAGGGAAAATGGTCCAGGCCTTCCAAGGGGTGCAGAAGATGCACAAAGATGCCACAAGCTAATGGTGCCTTTTTCCAAACTTTGCCTGGGGACTGTTCTGACTTTGGCAGTATTCATGTTAATTTAAGGCAGACAGGGTGTCCCCTCCACCAGTATTGACTTAAAGAACAAATTAATTGGCTGTCTGAGGCCTTTTCAAATCCAGGGACATCATAAAAAAGATTAGGTCTTTATCTTTTATTTTTGTTCATATTTACTTCCAAAATTAAAAGTGTTTTATTTTAAAAAATGCTCTTTTTTATTTTTTTATTAATTTTTAAATTTTTAAAAAAAATTGCAAGAAACACAAACATTCTTAATATATGATCATTCCGTTCTACATATATAATCAGTAATTCACAATATCATCTCACATAGTTGCATATTCATCATGATCATTTCTTAGACCATTTGCATCAATTCAGAAAAAGAAATAAAAACACAACAGAAAAATAAAACGAAAACAGAAGAAAAAAGTTATACATACCATACCCCTTACCCCTTCCTTTCATTGATCACTCATTTCAGACTAAATTTATTTTGACATTTGTTCCCCCTATTATTTATTTTTATTCCATATGTTCTACTCGTCTGTTGACAAGGTAGATAAAAGGAGCATCAGACACAAGGTTTGCACAATCACACAGTCACACTGTGAAAGCTACACCATTATACAATCATCATCAAGAAACATGGCTACTAGAACACAGCTCTACATTTTCAGGCAGTTCCCTCCAGCTTCTCCATTTCCTCTTGGATAACAAGGTGATATCTACTCAATGCGTAAGAATAACCTCCAGGATAACCTCTGGACTCTGTTTGGAATCTCTCAGCCATTGACACTTTGTCTCATTTCATTCTTGCTGCTTTTGGTGGAGAAGGTTTTCTCAATCTCTTGATGCTCAGTTTCAGCTCATTCTGGGGTTTTTCTCAATCCCTTGATGCTGAGTCCCAGTTCATTCTAGCATTTCTGTCCCACATTGCCAGGAAGGTCCGCACCCCTGGGAGTCATGTCCCACGTAGACAGGGGAAGGGTGGTGAGATTGCTTGTTGTGTTGGCTGGAGAGAGAGGCCACATCTGAACAATAAAAGAGGTTCTCTTGGGGGTGACTCTTAGGCCTAATTTTAAGTAGGCCTGACCTATCCTTTGTGGGGTTGAGTTTCATATGAACAAACCCCAAGACTGGGGGCTCAGCCTATAGCTTTGGTTGTCCACACTGCTTGTGAGAATATCAAGGATTCAACTTGGGGAGGTTGAATTTCCCCCCGTTCTCACCGTTCCCCAAATTGGACTTTGTAAATACTTTGCTGCTCTGGGATTCATCAGGGCATCACTCTGGACAAACCAACAAAATCTCATGTCCTACCCAAGGTTCCATGTACTTACGTTCTTCAACCAAGCTATCTACATAAGTTATATTAGGAAATGTACTAGTCAAAATATAAATTTTGTACCAAATAAACATTTTTTGCTTTAGTCTCACACATAAGTTGAAATTTTAAAATATTGATTACCATCTATTTTCAGCACCCTGCAGTAATGACATTCCTTTGTTCTTCCTCATGCAAAAACGTTTTTTAAAGTTGTGCATTTAGTTACTGTCATTATACACTCTAGGCAATCCTAGATTATACCATCTTAATCTTTATCGTCTTTCTTTCTGATTTCATTTGTACCCCTAGCCCTCCTCCCTCTATCATTCTCACATTCAGCTTCATTCAATGTTTTAATATAATTGTATTACAGTTAGGTAATATTGTGCTATTTCTGAGTTTTTATATTCAGTCCTGTTGCACAATCTGTATCCCTTCAGCTCCAGTTACCCAATATCTTACCCTATTTCTATCTTCTGATGGTCTCTGTTACCAACAAAATTCTCCAAGTTTATTCACTAATGTCAGTTCATATCAGTGAGCCCATACAGTATTTGTCCTTTTGTTTCTGGCTAATCTCACTCAGCATAATGTCCTTAAGGTCCATCCATGTTGTTACATACTTCATAACTTTATTCTGTCTTACAGCTGCATAATATTCCATTGTATGTATATACCACAGTTTGTTTAGCCACCTGTCTGTTGACGGACATTTTTGCTGTTTCCATCTCTTGGTAATTGTAAATAATGCTGCTATAAACATTGGTGTGCAGATGTCCGTTTGTGTCCTTGCCCTCATGTCCTTTGAGTAGAGACAGCATATAGATGGGTCCCGTTCCCTAATCCATTCTGTCAGTCCATGTCCCCTGATTGGGAAGCTTAGTCCATCAACATCAGTGTTATTACTGCCCGGGCAGTACCCTCCTCTACCATTTTGCCTTTTGGCTTTTATATGTCCTTCTAATTTTCCTTCTTTTTACCTGTACTCATGGTCTTCCTTTCTATACTCTTCTCCACACCTCTCTCTTCTGCCTTCGTATCTGTCTCTAGTGCTCCCTTTAGTATTTCTTGCAGAGCTGGTCTCTTGGTCATGAATTCTCTCAGTGATTTTTTGTTTGAAAACGTTTTAATTTTTCCCTTATTTTTGAAGGACAATTTTGCTGGATATAGAATTCTTGGTTGGCAGTTTTTTTCTTTTAATAATTTAAATTTATCATCCCACTGTCTTGCCTCCATGGTTTCTGTTGAGAAATCAGTAGTCTTATTGGGCTTCCCTTGTATGTGATGGATTGCTTTTCTCTTGCTGCTTTCAAGATTCTCTCTTTCTCTTTGACATCTGACATTCTGATTAGTAAATGTCTTGGAGTACGTCTATTTGGATCTATTCTCTTCGGAGTATGCTGCACTTCTTGGATCTGTAATTTTAAGTCTTTCAGAAGAGTTGGGAAATTTTCAGTGATAATTTCCTCCATTAGTTTTTCTCCTCCTTTTCCCTTCTCTTCTCCTTCTGGGACACCCACAACACGTATATTCATGCGCTTCATATTGTCCTTCAGTTCCCTGAGTCCCTGCTCATATTTTTCCATTTTTTCCCTATATTTTCTTTTTCTTGTCGGATTTCAAATGTTCCATCCTCCAGTTCATTAATACTATGTTCTGCCTCTCGAAATCTACCATTGTAGGTTTCCATTGTTTTTTTCATCTCTTCTACCTTTCATTCCCATAAGTTCTGTGATTTGTTTTTTCAGTCTTTCAATTTCTTCTTTTTGTTTATTCCTTGCCTTCTTTATATCCTCCCTCAATTCATTGATTTGGTTTTTGATGAGGTTTTCCATGTCTGTTTGTATATTCTGAATTAAATGTTTTAGCTCCTGTATGTCATTTGAATTGTTGGTTTCTTCCTTTGACTGGGCCATATCTTCAATTTTCCTAGTGTGATTTGTTATTTTTTGCTGATGGCTAGGCATTTAATTACCTTAGTTAGTTTATTCTGGAGATATCTTTCACTTCTTTTACCTAGGGTTTTCTTGCTGGATGAATTTGTATTCTGTCTGTCTGTTCTTTGACATTCAGTTCAGCTTTTTCCGGACCTCTAGCTTAGGTTTTGTTTAACAGAGGATAATTTTTCAGTTCTTGTTTTCGTGTTTCTTGCCCTGCTAGTATGGTGCCTTTTCCCCCCGACCCTGAGGAGAGTCTATGTAGGTATTATAGACCCCAGCTGGATTTTTCCAGAGCAAACTGGCCTCCTATCAGGTGGAAAGAGTCACCTGCATCTGTTTACCCTGAGGGTGAGACCCAGCAGGTTGAAAGACTTTCCTGTGAAGCCTCTGGACCCTGTTTTTCTTATCCTGCCCAGTATATGGTGCTTGTCTGCCTGCAGGTCCCACCAGCATAAGATGATGCGGTACCTTTAACTTTGACTGGGGGCGTGGTGGAGACAGAGGAGAGGTTGTAGGCTGGTTTTAATGGCTTCAAATGACCAAGCCCTGGGGTCTGAATTCCTTGATGGAGGGATTCCACCTGAGTTAGGCTTCACCCCTCCCCTGGAGAAGGCACAGGCTCCAGACAAGCCCTCAAATGAGCTTGTTTCTGCCTATGCCTGGGGCATTTGCAGCCTGAGAAGCCCTGCCGCTGTATCCAGAGGCAGTCAAGCCTCTGTAGAAACACAGCCACAAAAACATGTTTCTTTTTTATTTTCGCTTTCCATCCTCCCTGCCCCCTTGGCACCGGGGCAAAAATGAGCAACCTCGGCTTTGACCAGGTTCACCTGAGCTGGGGACCTATTTTTAGTAGTCAGAATTTGTTAGTTAATTCCACAGTTGGGTTTGGTTGGGCTCAGCCCGTGTTGCTGGTAAAGTCTCTTCCCTTTCCCCTCTGGGAAGCAGCCTGTGGGGGAGGGGCGCTGGCCGCTGAGGCTTTGGAAACTCAGGGTTCTGGGGGGGCTTGCACCTGGTCCAGCTGGTCCAGACTGGGGTACGCTGTGTTTCTGGTCACTGACATGGTCCCAGGAGCTGTTCTGTACTGTTTCTGGTTATTTAGTAGTTGTTCTGGAGGACGAACTAAAAAACGCACATTGCTAAGCCGCCATCTTGGCCCAGAAGTCCAAACACAAACATTCTTACCATACAATCATTCCGTGCTTGTTATATAATCAATAATGGATAACTCACAGTATCATCATATAGTTGTTTATTTATCATCATGATAATTTGTGAGAACATTTGCATCAATTCAGAAAAAGAAAACAAAAAAATTCATAAACCATATCCCTTACCCCCCTCTCTTTCATTGATCACTAGCGTTTCAATGTACTAAATTTGAACATTTGTTCCCCTATTATTTATTTATTTTTAATCTGTATGTTTTACTCATCTGTTAATAAGGTAGATAAAAGGAGCATCAGACACAAGGTTTTCATAACCACATAGTCACGTTGTGAAAGCTATATCATTCATACAATCATACAGCCAAGAAACATGACTACTGGAGCACAGCTGTATGTTTTCGGGCAGTTCCCTCCAGCCTCTATTACATCTAACTAAACAAGTGATTTCTATTTAATGCGTACGAATAACCTCCAGGATAACCTCTAGACTCTGTTTGGAATCTGTCAGCCATTGACATTTTATTTTATCTCATTTCGTTCTTCCCCCTTTTGGTGGAGAAGATGAGTCTCAGCTCATTCTGGGATTTCTGTCTCATATTACCAGGAAGTTCCACACCCCTGAGAGTCATGTCCCATGTAGAGAGGGGGAGGGCAGTGAGTTTGCTTTTCATGTTGGCTGAGAGAGGCCACATCTGAGCAACAGAAGGGGTTCTCTTGGGGGTGATTCTTAGGCCTGATTTTAAGTAGGCTTAGCCTATCCTTTGCAGGGTTAAGTTTCTTAGGAACAACCCCCCAAATTGGTGTCTCAACCTATTGCTTTGGTTGTTCCCACTGCTTGTGAGAATATCAAGAATTCTCCACTTGGGGACATTGACTCTCCCCCCTTTCTCACCATTCCCCCAAGGGGACTTTGGAAATACTTTGTTATTTACTGTTCAGATCATTCTGGGATTTATTGGGGTATCACTCTGGACAAACCTACAAAATCTCATGCCCTACTCAAGTGTCCAAGTATTATGGTGTTCAATTAAGTGGTTAATAAGGTAGATAAAAGGAGCATCAGACACAAGATTTTCATAACCACACAGTCACATGTTATTTTCTAAGATAAGTTTTGTTAGAAAATGCACTAGGCAAAATATAAATTTTGCACCAAATAGACATTTTTGCTTTAGTCTTATAAGCTAAAGTTTTAAAATATTAATTACCATCTATTTTCAGCACCCTGTAGTATTGATGTTCCTTTGTTCCTCCTCATGTAAAAACATTTTTAAAATTGTACATTAATCACTACCATTATATACTCTAGGCATTCCTAGGTTGTACCGTCTCTGTCTTTATAATCTATCTTTCCTTCTGATTTCATTTGTGCCCCCAGTCCTCCTCCATCATTCTCACATTCAGTGTTCTAACATTGTTGTATTATAGTTAGGTAGTATTGTGCTATCTGTTTCTGAATTTTTACAATCAGTCCTGTTGTACAATCTGTATCCCTTCTGCTCCAATTATCCAATATCCACCCTATTTCTATTTCCTGATGGTCTCTGTTACCAACTGAAATTCTCCAAGTTCATTCACTAATGTCAGTTCATATCAGTGAGACCATAGAGTATTTGTCCTTTTGTGTCTGCCTAATCTCACTCAGCATAATTTCCTCAAGGTCCATCCATGTTGTTACATACTTTGTAACTTTATTCTGTTTTACAGCTGTATAATATTCCATCATATGTATATACCGTAGCTTGTTTAGCCATTCATCTGTTGATGGGCACATTGGCTGCTTCCATCTCTTGGCAATTGTAAATAATGCTGCTATAAACATTGGTGTGCAAATGTCCGTTTGTGTCCTTGCCCTCCTTCTTCTGAGTAGATAACCTAGCAGTGGTATTGCTGGGTCATATGTCACTTGCATACTTACCTTCCTGAGGAACTGCCAAAGTGCCTTCCACAGCAGTTGTACCATTTGACGTTCCCACCAACAGTGGCTAAGTGTGCCTCTTTCTCCACATCTTCTCCAGCACATGTTATTTTCTGTTTTATTGATAGTGGCCATTCTGGTAGGTGTGAGATGATACCTCATTGAGGTTTTGATTTGCATTTCCCTAATAGCCAGGGAAGTTGAGCATTTTTGCATGTGCCTTTTGGCCATTTGTGTTTTCCTCTTTTGAGAAGTGTCTGTGCGTATCTTTTGCCCATTTTGTAAATGGGTTGTCTATCTTTTTGCATTGAGTTAAACAATTTCTTTAAATATTCTGGATACTAGACCTTTATCTTATAAATCATTTGCAAATATTGTCTCCCATTGTGTGGGCTGTCTTTTTACTTTCTTGATGAAGTTCTTTGATGCACGAAAGTGTTTAATTTTGAGGAGTTCCCATTTCTTTCTTTCTTCAGTGTTCGTGCTTTGGGTATAAAGTCTAGGAAACCACCTCCTATTGCAAGATTGATAAGATATTTCCCTGCATTTTCTTCTAAAAGTTTTATTGTCTTAGATCTAATTTTAGGTCTTTGATCCATTTTGAGTTAATTTTTGTATAGGGTGTGAGATATGAATCCTCTTTTCATTCGTTTGCATGTGGATATCCAGTTTCCTAGGCACCATTTATTGAAGAGATTTTTCTGTTCCAGGTGAGTTGGCTTTGACTGCCTTATCAAAGATCAATTGTCCATAGATGAGAGGGTCTATATCTGAACACTCTATTTGATTCCATTGATCTGTATATCTATCTTTATGCCAGTACCATGCTGTTTTGACCACTGTAGCTTCCTAATAGGCCTCAAAATCAGGTAGTGTGAGACCTCTGACTTCATTTTTCTTTCTCAGAATATTTTTAGGTATTCGGGGCACCCTGCCCTTCCAGAGAAATTTGGTTATTGGGTTTTTCTGTTTCTGAAAAGTAAGTTTTTGGGCTTTTAATTGGTATTGCATTGACTCTGTAAATCAATTTAGGTAGAATTGACATCTTAACTATATTTAGTCTTCCAATCCATGAACACCATAGGGCCTTCCATTTATTTAGGTCTTCTGTGATTTCCTTTGACAATTTCTAGTAGTTTTCTTTGTATAGGTCTTTTGTCTCTTTAGTTAAATTTACTCCTAAATATTTTATTCTTTTGGTTGCAATTGTAAATGGAATTTTTAACTTAATTTCCCCCTCAGATTGTTCGTTACTAGTGTATAGAAACACTACAGATTTTTGAGCGTTGATCTTGTTAGCTGCCACTTTGCTGTACTTATTTATTAGCTCTAGTAGTTTTGCTGTGGATTTTTCGAGGTTTTTGATATGTAATATAGCATGTGTATACAGTGAAAGTTTTACTTTTCCTTTCCAATTTTGATGCCTTGTATTTCTTTTTCTTGCCTAATCGCTCTGGCTAGAACTTCCAACACAGTGTTCAATGACAGTAGTGGTAGTGGACATCCTTGTCTTGTTCCTGATCTTAGGGGGAAAGTTTTCAGTTTTTCCCCATTGAGAACGATGTTAGCTGTGGGTTTTTCATATATTCCCTTTATCATGTTGAGGAAGCTCCCTTCTATCCTATCCTCTGATGTATTTTCAACAAGAAAAAGCATGTTGAATTTTGTCAAATGCCTTTTCTGCATTAATCAAGATGATCATGTGGTTTTTCTGCATTGATTTGTTGATATGGTGTATTACATCAGTTGATTTTCTTATGTTGAACCATCCTTGCATACCTGGGATGAATCCTATTTGGTCATGGTGTAGAATTCTTTTAATGTGCTTCTGGATTTTATTTGATTTGTAAGAATTTTGTTGAGGATATATGCATCTCTGTTCATTAGAGAGATTGGCTTGTCGTTTTCTTTTTCTTGTAGTATCTTTGTCTTTCTTTGGTATGAGGTTGATGTTGGCTTCATAGAATGGGTTAGGTAGCTTTCCCTCCTCTTCAAGTTTTTGAAGAGTTTGCACAGTTCTTTCTTGAATGTTTGGTAGAATTCACTTGAAGCCATCTTGTCCTGGAATTTTCTTTTTGGTGAGCTTCATAATAACTGATTCAATTACTTTACTTATGATTGGTTTGTTGAGGTCATTTATTTCTTCTCGAGTCAATGTTGGTTATTCATGCCTTTCTAGGAACTGGTCCATTTCATCTACATTGTCGATTTTATTAACATAAAGTTGTTTATAGTATCCTCTCATTACTTCCTTATTTTTCTGTGGGGTCAGTGGTTATGTCTCCTCTTCCATTTCTGATTTTATTTATTTTCATCCTCTCCCTTTTTCTTTTTGTCATCCTCACTAAGGGTCCATCAGTCTTACTGATTTTCTCACAGAACCAACTTCTGATTTTGTTGATTTTTTCGATTGTTTTCATGTTCTCAGTTTCATTTATTTCTGCTCTAATCTTCATTATTTCTTTTCTTTTGTTTGCTTTGAGGTTGGTTTGCTGTTCTTTCTCTAGTTCTTCCATGTAGGCAGTTAGTTCCTCGATTTTTGCTCATTCTTCTTTTTTCATATAGGCATTTACGGCAATAAATTTCCCTCTTAGCAGTGCCTTTGTTGCTTCCCATAAATTTTAATATACTATGTTTTCATTTTCATTTGCCTTGAGATATTTACTGATTTCTCTTGTAATTTCTTCCTTGACATTGGTTGGTTGTGTTTTATTGAACCTCCATATATTTGTGAATTTTCTGGCACTCTGCCTATTTTTGATTTCCAACTTCATTCCCTTATGATCTGAGAAAGTGTTTTGTGCGATTTCAATCTTTTTAATTTATTTAGATGTGCTTTGTGACATAGCATATGGTCTGTCCTTGAGAATGATCCATCAGCACTTGAGAAAAAGGTGTGTCCTGATGCTGTGGGGTATAATATTCTATAAATAAAATGTCTAGTTAAGTCTGGTGCATTTATTGTATTATTCAAATTCTCTGTTTCTTTATTGATCCTCAGCCTAGATGTTCATTCCATTGATGAGGGTGGGATATTGAAGTCTACAACTATTATGGTAGATGTGTCTATTTCTCTTTTCAGTGCACAATAAACTTTTTGAGGAGTATCTTTTTTGTTATGAAATGTAGAAAAAAAGTCTTAAATCTGTATTCAACTTCAACATTTTTACCTAAGTATTGTTAAATGCCCTTAAGTAGTCTTTGAAAATATTTTTAGTGACTTTATAATTTTCCAATAGATGACTGTAACTTACTGTTATGTCATTGTATTTAAAAAAGTCTTCAAAGTGTCATTGTAAGTCAAAGTTTTTACAAATTCTAAATCAGGTTATCCATATTTACATAGATTCTTTCTGTCAAGGGCATATTTCTTGAAAGATTTGTAGACAGATCCCTGCCTGTGTAAAAGTCTTTGCATCTTACCAGTGTTTCCCAAGTGGCATGTGGGCTGGGCTAGTTGGTTGATTTGTTCATCTCCTTAGTTGATTGTAAACTTCAGAGGAACAAGGTTTGTCTTCTTTCATCTTGTTGTTTCCATTGCTCAGCATACTGCTTGTAGGCATACAGTACAAGTTTGTTGAATAATTATTATGATTCTAGAAAATAATGAGATTGATTTTTGCTTGGGGATTTTTGGTTTTCTGCATTACAACTTTTTAGTCTTACCTCACCCTCATGACATAAGCAAATATTTCATTCTTTTTCCATGTGGGTATCCCATTATTGCCTCACTGTTGGCTGATTTTTTTTTTGAAGGGGGGGAGGGTTTTGGCTGGGAATCAGACCCGGGTTTCCTGAATGGCAGGTGAGCATTCTCCCACTGAACTATCATTGTATACCTGTAGTTGCTTTTTGATACGAAGAGGAGGGCACATAATTTTAGTTGCAGGCCAAAGAAAGCTACAACTAACTGCTTTATAATGTAGTTTGTGGTGGCTCTCTTATCTTTCTCTTTCTCTACTGCTGTCTCCTATTCTGTGTCTTCTTTTTTCCTTTTAGTCTGGAATTTAGCATCAGGTCCAAGGTGTGAGACAAGGCTTTGCCACCTTCAGATTGAAGTAGCTCTGTTTTAGGGGCTCTGAGGGTAGGATAAAAGGTATTAAATCCTTATTTTTCTATGTAAAGTTTCCTTCCCTGTCAAACCCAACAGAAAGCCTCATTATCCAAAGAATCTTTTCAGTTTCACAGAGAGAATACATATATGTATACATTTGTGTGTACATGTACACAATGTTTACACAGAAATATCTATAAGTAAATATATATGCATTGTATATGTATCTGTGTATATATATATTTATACATGCATGTATTTATAATGTGTGTGTCTGTTTGCGTGTTAGCCTATACTTTATGTATCTATATATCTTTGCTCCCTAAAGAGCTGCCTGGTTAACTTACCTAAGATATTGGGGTAGAAGTGTTAAATATGAGAGTTTTGAATTCTCTCTGAAACCTGGACTCCACCAGGTTGTCTTGACTTTGTCTTTGGAAAGAAATTTGTATAATCTGTATATTCTTTGATAGTGGGATATATTCATTGATTCTCAGCCTTGTACCAAATTCTTGCTAGGAATGGATAGATTAGAAAAAGATACAGAAGATAAAGGAACTCAGTCTAGTTTGGAATAGATAGAAATAATAGCAAATTGTATTAATAGAGGCGTGTGAGTATTAAAATTGAGGTGGGCCATAGAGGAGTATTATGAGCATGGTAGAGGGTACAGTTAATTCTGCATGTGGCTTGGAACATTGGGGGTTGAGTTGGGGTTGGGGTGGAATTGGGGTGAGATTTGAAATGGTTGGAATTTTACAAAGGAAGTTATGAATTAAGACTAATGAGTTGGAAAAGTGGAGGGGATGGTAGTTCAAAAGGTTATATCATGTAAAGATGTGGGTAAAATGAAGGAATATGTATTTAGGGATTGTTGGAGAACAAGGTACCTGTGAGGTATTTGCAGGTCTTATAGCTAGAAAGAGAGATCAGAGTCAGGTGATAAAATTCCTTGGAAGGTGCTGAGAATTTCAATCCTTGACTCCTAAAGGTCTGAGCCACTGATGCTGCTGCAGTCTGCCTCTCCCAGCCAGACACAGCTAGCTCAGCCTGTTACCCTGTGATGAGATTTAATTTGATAAAATGGGGGATGTTCATGCACTATCACAGGGGCTCTCAGAATGGACAGCATCAGATGCCGTGGTCCAGGTCCTTCACAGGCACAAAGACAAGGAGCCACCACAGTCCCATTCATATATGCCCAAGTCCCCTGCAATACCCTTTCCCTCATACCCTAGCCCCCCAGGTACCAGATCCAGCAGCTGATGAACAGGAACCTTGTGGTAGAGCGAAAGGTGAACATCATGCTCTAGAACTTTGGTTCCTTGGTTACAGGATACAAGCAGATGATGTTGGCCTTTCTCCTCCTTCCCAGTCAAACATCTGCAGGCTTTCCTTTAAGTGTTGACTGGAACTGCTTTGAGGAATGGGAATCTTCCTACATTCCAGTCTATTCACTGCTGTCCTACAGGTCCCAAGGACAGTTCCATGTAGCCAG
The DNA here is from genome assembly GCA_004026745.1 of Myrmecophaga tridactyla. Taxonomy (NCBI): domain Eukaryota; kingdom Metazoa; phylum Chordata; class Mammalia; order Pilosa; family Myrmecophagidae; genus Myrmecophaga; species Myrmecophaga tridactyla. Next base: position 7,287 of record PVIY010040744.1, on the reverse strand, counting down.
GCCCTGAATAACATACTAGTAGGTGCATCTGGCCCCCAGCTGGGTTTCTGCAGTGCAAGTTTTATCTGGAGATTTTTGGATGCCAGCATGCTTGTGAAGCAGAATAGCTTGCTTGAGCCCATCCAGCAGCATGCACTTTGTATTTTAGGAGTGATTGGGAATTGCAAGATTGTTCTGGGGGGTACAGGTTCATCTCCAGCATGCAGGAGCTCCCCTTCCAGCTACAGAACGGAAGCTCTCTCAGCCCCACATGTATTCAGAAGGGACCATCCACAGTCTGGGACCCCAGATCCTCACTGTGTGTAGTGTGGGCATGCAGCCTCTGGCCAGCCCCAGCCACATCAACACTGTGAATTTCCCCCCTGTCCTCCCTTAATCATTAGCATCATGGAAACCAGTCTGCAAATCTTTTGGCCCAGGCCCCAGTTTTCCCTTGGGCTTGGCCCCCACATACACTGCCCAGCAGATTGTATTGCCACAGACTGTTACTCACCTCCCAGGCCTACGTTCAACTGCATAGTGGAAAGGTAGCAGAAAATGCTCAGTTGGCTTTGTGGCAGGGACACAAAACTGTGTTGCTCAGCCAGAAACACCTATGATGTTGCAGTTTCATGGGAAAACAAATTCTACCTATCACATAATGTACTGCAGAAGCTCACTGTGAGCCAGCTTCTGTAGTTCTCAGACACTGTCCTTCAGATCATGTTCACCCCTGCATATCTGTAACTCCGACCATCTTGCCCCATGGCAATTGAGACTGGGTCCCAGGCAGGGGCCAACCATCCTGGAAGCAAGACCATAGCTAGTTCCCCGAGCCCTGCACCTATTAGCCAACTTTATAGAGCAGCTTACACCAATTGAAAACTATGTTTTGAATTACCTTGGATCATTAGGCTTCCACTGAGTAAGATAAAGAAACAATAAGGGTGGGGTCATGACTTTAGTGAAAGAATGTGGATCTTGGAACTCAATGTTCTCTCATTAGTGGGAGGCCCACTGCTGGTGGAAGAGGAAAGGCTTCACACATATGCCAGACATTACGTCTACTGAATGGAACATGTCTATGCGTTATGCACGTGGACAGTAGTTATGCCCCTGTGGGCTCCATTCACTCACAGATGACAAGGACATCTTTTTGACTCTGTCATGGGTCTCATAGAGAAGACCCCTCCCATTCCCAAATCCAAACAGCCTCCCATATATGTGAAGAAGGAGTGTAAGCAGCACAAGGCAGACTCCTCAGCCACAGGTTGGATAAAGAAGTAGCCACAGGTTGGATAAAGAAGTAGCATCTGGGGAGGCAGTCATTCCATCTCAATCACTGTTTGACTGAGCCACTCTAAGCATGTTAAAAATGCAGAGATAAGGAAAGCAGCAGAAAAGGACTGTTCTGTTGAAGCAGTAAACACAGTTTGCCAAATCTTGGCCAGCTTCTGCCAAACCAGCAGCCAAATCTGGTCAAGATATCCCTGAGTGAGTCATCAGTGAAGACTGAACACTCCTGCAGCCTGTAAGAGAGCTCCTGGAGTTCCTCTAAACTTGACAATTGTGTCACCTACAGATGGACCTAATAGGGACCTTAGGAATAATTTTATTATCTCCTACAGCTGAATTTACCGCTTTTCCAAACAGCAGCATTACTATGGAAACATCAACATTCACAGGGAAGGAAGAAAATAAAAACATTCATCCTCTCCATACAAGTCAGGTCTGTTCCTAGGATGAGAACACCACATATGCCCAGCTGTACACTTACCACTTTGAGTTAATGAAATTGATTGTTAGAAAGAGAATCTCAGTAGTAAAACCTCTGCTTCATGTGATTCTCTTTGAGAAAAATCCCAAACATGGCACCACGTTGGCAGAAAATGGAATCAACTACGCCAAGCGAGTGCCTCCTTACAAAATTGCTCCTAATCAGATTGTGCCTCTTCGTGCAGAACAAATTGTGCAGGAGAAAAGGGCATTGGCTGACCAGCAGAAAATCCAGCAGACTGCAGTACCACCACATCCCTAGCAGCAGAGCACCAACAGCCACCACAAATTTTTCACCACCACACCCACTGTCAGAGCCCCAGCAGGTTGCTGGGCTTAATGTCTCTTGCTGAGGTCCAGGACCAGCCTGTGCCCCAGCTTCAGCTGCAATCCCAGAGTCAGGCCCAGACCAGCCATAACCAGAGTTGAAGCCTGCAGTGAGCAGTCCTGGCAGGAGCCATTAAAACCTTAATTGTTGGTACAAGCACTACAGTGGGCACAATGAAAGGCAGCGTCATAATATTTGGCATCCGTGATATCAACTTCTAGTCTTTTAACAAGCATCTTACCTTGCCAGTGGTGCCTAAAGGTTTAAACACATCCAAAGGATCTCCTGCCAGTGCCGTTGTCCCAAGCCACCACCACGCCCAATGTCTGTGTCCATAACAGTGACTTTTGGTTTTCAGTTCACCACTTCTACGACAACCTCAGCAGTGGTCATCACTGACCTGACGTCAATGGAAGCCCAGTGTAGTCTTTGGTGGCCCAAGTGTCCCAAAGTCCCAGGCCTGGAGCCTTGCTCACAGACACCACAGTTGCCAACTTGCAGGTTGTCCAGGTCACCTCGGCCTCCAACTCCCAGCTGCAAGTGCCAGGGTAAATGCAAACTCTGATGCCCCAGTGTGTTCAGGTGGCCCTGGTGATGCTGTCCATGGTGTCTGTCCCTATAGCCATGGTCTCCTTGAAGAGCACCTTCACAGCATGAGGGCAGCCAGCTGAAGGGCTGGACCTACTGGGAACATCTGAAGAAACTTTTTCAGCCCTCTCTGCTTTTCAGCAACAGTGAACACATGCCAAATGTCAGTTTGGTTTAGCTGGGGCTTCATTGATGTTTGCAAGATAAACATCAGGTATCTGCCCACCTGCTGTTTATCTTGCAATAAACAAGACAAGGGACTGCTTGCCCCTGCTCTGTCACCTTTTCTTCAGTTGGTTCAGAAATGACCTCAGTCTCAGACTTTGGGCTGGACTCCCAGTGTCTTGGACCATGGTGTCCTGGTAGGGAATGGGTCCATCAATGCCATTGTGTTGATCTTCCGACTAGTTATTGGAAACCCACTGGTAAAGCAGCAGGAATGACCCCTTCTTGAAGGACAGCTCCGGGGCTCTCTGTCCCATGGAGTCAAACTAGGCAATGACCTTGATGGGGTAACACTCATCATCACTTATGTGGTGCTCTCTGGTCACATCTTGGGTGGAATCTTTAGCCATGGTAGTCTCTCCATGCTTCCTTCTCTGCTCTAGGTGGGATCCTCCTGTTCCCTGAGGTTTGGGAATATGGTCTAATGCTGGATGATGATAGTGGGGTATAATTAGTTGATAATCTCAGAGAGGCTTGTCCCTCTAGGATTCAGGATTTATCTGGCTCAGTAATCCTTCTAGGTTCTAGGAAAGCAAAATTAGTGTATGAAAACTTTTTACAATCTCAGTTGGAGCCCTAGATGTTTTTATGAGTTAAGAGGAGTGATATTGGTTGGGGTTTAGCATACCATGCAGTTAACACCATATATGTATTTTTTTTTGTATGGGCAGGCACTGGGAATCGAACCCGGGTCTCTGGCTTGGCAGGCGAGAACTCTACCACTGAGCCACCATGGCCTGCCAAGTTAGCATTATTTAAAAGAATCTTGCATAAGAGCAGCCTCCAGAATAATCTTTCAATTTTATTTGATCGCTCTTTGCCACTGATGTCTTATTTTATTACACTGCTTTCCCAACCTTTTGGTCAGGAAGGCATTGTCAATCCCATGGTTCTTGTGCCAGTGTCATCCCAAGGAATCATGCCCCATGTTGTCAGGGAGACTTTCACCCTGAATATCACTTTTTGCATGTGGGGAGAGGGTAATTATTCTCTTTGCAGAGTTGGGCTAGAGAGAGGCAGGCCAATCTGAGCAATGTAGAGGTTTCCTGGAAGCAAGTCTTAGGCATTATTACAGGTGGTCTTAACTTCTCCACTACATAAATAAATTTGAGGGGGTGCAGGTGTAGTTCAGTGGTTGAATTGTCACCTGCCATGCAGGAGACCTGGGTTCAGTTCCTGGTCCATGCACATTCCCCCAAAATGAACAAACATGCAAAACAAACAAATAGAGAAAGCATAAACAAAACGAAAAATTCGACAAATGGTGCTGCAATAACAGTATACTCACGTGGAAAAATAACAAAATGTGACCCTGCCATAAAAAGAAAAATCAACTCTGACCTTGTCAAGGGACTCCAGAAAAAATAAGCTTGATAAGAACAAGCCTGAAAATCAAGGGCTCAGCATGTTTTCTTGGGTGTTTCTCATGGTTAATAGGGTACCTTGTTTTCCAGATGGGAAAGTTTAGTAGTTCCTTTGTTTTTCTCCTTCACCTCCTCAAGGGACTCTCACAGTACTTTCTAATTATCAGCCCATGATAGTTTGAGATGTCCCAGTAAATATTAAGTTATTCATAAGTATTTAAGGCCTCATTCCCATTCTGGACACTAGCAGCTTGTTTTTTTTTTAATGGGATATATATAGACAAGTAGATTAACATTGTGTTTTGCAGAAAATTTAGGTTCTAGACATAATAAGACTCTCTGTCTTTGGTCTCCTACAGTAGGGACAGGTCTAGAGTATATATACTATTTTCGTATATGTAATTTGATTTACTTTGGTCCCAGCCAGATAGGCTTTGGTTTTTGTTTTGTTTTTTTCTAATTTAGGTCTGAGCTCTTTTTTGGTTACTTCAACTGTTACTGAATGTACATATACTAAGTTTCATGGCACAGCATTCCATTTCTGTGTATTAGGTGTCACAGAGTTACTCTTAAGTTCCAGGGAATTCCTGCTGATGAATGTATACCTTAGTGTCTCAGAATCTACAAATTCACTTACAACCTCAGACTGCATGTGACTTCTATAAGGGTTTACAATGCAGGCTCTGATTTTCTTATAAGTATTTTCTGAAAGAGGCCTTAGCTTATTTATGCTTTTGTTTCTGGATTATTTTGCACAATACATTGTCCCCAAGGTTTATTCAGATCGTTTCATACCTCTCATTACACTTCTTCTTTTTAAGTGTACTGTATACCATGATGTAAATATATCAGAGATTGTCATTTTGTTTCTCAATCATTGTACCCTTCAGATCCCTCCATTTATTGGACATCATGAGTAATGTCCAAAATAAACACTGCAACTTAACATAATCCTCACTTGGTTGTACAGTCAGCAGTGCTCTAAATTTTAGGCAATTTTCATTGCCCATTAGAGACAAGAACTATCACAGGAAGTCATGAAATTTCAAATCAAAACTATCTCTTATAACTTGTACTTCTACCCCAATTAATTGCCCCTGTTATTGCTGTGATACTGTTGATGTCTTCTTGTTGACTCTTGGCCATAGCATGGAATTTTTATCCCCCATGCCTTTTGTCTAATTGATGATCTGTTAAAAGCTATACAGCAAGCTGTTTGCCAGGTTACACTTTCCTTTCCACGTCTTCCCAGAAGATGGTGGTCTTGGGCCTTTGCTTCCCCTCTGGCCTGACTTGTTCCAGCCAAGTCAGCCAGATGGGCTAGGAACAAACCAGGTGAAAAGCCAGTCAGAACCACTGATCTCTGTTCATGTTGAACTGCCGGCCCCTTGGTTTGGGGTTGGGTGGTATGCACATCTGCAGAGAATCCACTTGTGAGCATGATGGGCCTGGTGTTCCCCAAGTATCCAGGTGGAATGACCCTTGGACTGTGAGACTTGGTATTTCAACTGCCTCTGCCCACAGTTATCCTGGAAGTGCCTGGTGTTGTGGCCTATCTCACTCCCTTGTCTTTGCCTCTCCACCAGTGCATGATATGAGTGCTCCAAACACAGGAGTGCCTGGCAGTGTGGTGCATGCATCTCACTGCATCATCCTGCCTTGGCCATTACCCCCCATTGCACTCCATGAACACCCCAGGAGTCCATAGAGCAAGGATTGTAACAGCAGATCCCACAGATTCTTTTACATCAGCCAATTATCAGGTGTCTGTAATCCCCTACACCTGAGTGGTTTGGTCTAAGCCAAAACCACTGTAGCCTGCGTCAGGGATCAGGGGTTAGACCCTCTGCTTACTACATAGGTATATGAAGTCTGCTAGATTCCAGGTTCCCCTTGGGAATTCCTGGCAGTGGAGGTAAGGTGGAAGAGCTCTCAAGCTGACACTGGAGGTGGGAGTGCATTAGCAGGTCTCTCCTTCAGTACCCAGTCTGTCTAGTTTGTTTCAGTTCACACATGTGTGATCATGAATGTGTAAACTCACCTCATCCTCTCAGTGTTAATTTTCCTGCTTTTTAATCCAGGTCTTCCTTCATAATGTAGGTGTCCCTACTTGGTTCACTCATATCTTGAAACTACCATCTTGGTTGTTTCTTTGGTCACTTTTCTAGTTGTACTATGGAGCAGGGGTGAACTCAGCCTATCCTATTCCTCCATCTCACTGGAAGTTCTTGAAGCCTTTCTTAATGATGCTACACTAACATTTCATGATTTTTGACCCTCTTTTCAATTTCTGGCACTTTTCCTACACTGGTGATGGTCCTGAACTGATGCTGCTAAAGCACTGACCACCAGAGTCCTCAGCTACAACTTGGTCCTCTGGGATTACTTGCACCTGCATCAGATTTTTTACCCTGTACCTAAGCACTTACATTAACTTCAGATATACTGGGTTCACCCATCTTAAAAATAAGCAAAACTTTCTAGGTCCCATATTCCCCTTCCATTATTTTCCCTTTCCTTTGCCCCCTGAGAAAAGATTTATCTAAACTTATAATCTCTAGTTCCTTCTGTCAACTCCATACAAGTTTCTCTTTTACACCTCTGTCTTTCAAAACTCCTCTTGTTAATCACAACTGACTTTGCCAAATCCAATTTTAGCCCTTACCTTATTGATCCCTCAGCAGCATTTTATATAGCTGATTATTTCTTCTGTTATAACATTATAATAGAATTGTTTTAGCTAAGTAAAATGTTAAAATGAGAAGAGCCAACAGATCCTGCAGACAAAGAAGATGAGAGATGGGCCTGAAGACATGAAGACAACAGTTTAATTCCAGGGACTCCCATTACTGAGTCTTGCCAAGACTTAGCTCAGTGTTTGGGGAAAAGCAGGTGAGTGTCCTATGGGGGCTGAGCCTGTGGAAAGGACCTGGTTAGGGGGCAGTACCCGTGTAGAGAGTGATGAGGGTAAGCAGGAGGGATTCCAGGTCATGATAAAGATGTCCCAGAGTTCTGCTTCAGGATCTA
>PVIY010040743.1:0-22138 GCA_004026745.1 Myrmecophaga tridactyla | reverse complement strand
TAAATTTAGTTTGAAATGCTAGTGATAAATGAAAGCAAGGGGTAAGGGGTATGGTATGTATAATCTTTTTTTTCTCTATTATCATTTTATTTCTTTTTCTGATGTCTTTTTATTTCTTTCTCTAAATCGATGCAAATGTTCTAAGAAATGATGAATATGCAACTATGTGATAATATTAAGAATTACTGATTGTATATGTGGAATGGAATGATATATTAATGTTCTTTTGTTAAGTTTTTTAATTAATAAAAAAGTTAAAAAAAAAAATAGTTGGTTCCCATAATAGGGACAGCCAGTGGCAAAGTGGTTTCACCATTTCTGGTTAGTTTATTGTTTTGCCAGTTATTTTTTATGTCCTTGAAGAAAAGACTTCTTTTTCAAATGTAACTTTGGCGTCTCACATTCCACGTAGCCAAAATGTAATGTTATTCTCCTAGTCATTAGCGAACTGAAAGGTTTCTAAAAAAAGAATTGAATTGCGCAGGCCTACACCCATAGACTGTGAGATGGAGGACAGCTCTCAGAATCACTCCCGGGGATGCCTGAGAGGTGGGGCTTTGTTTTCCTCCATGGGCAGTCCAATAAAAGAAATACGACTGCACAGATAAAGCCTGGTCCAGTGCCCAGGCTGGCTCCTGAAGTCAATGAAACTGGCGCACTGGGTCTCTGGCGCTGGTGCCAAAGAGTAAGCTCAACCTAGATTATCATGAAATTATTCCTGATGCTTGCTCACATGCACTCTGGGGCCAACTGATGCGGCTAACAAAGAGCGTTTGTTAAGCTGGGACCTGTGCCATCCAGTCTGGTTTTAGAATAATTTTTAACAGCCCATTGGGGTAGGGTGTCCTGGGAAGGGGCAGGAGCGGAGAATGAATGAAGATTATGCTCCCTGCAGCTATATACATCATAGTCTGCATTGCTTAAGACTTAGCTGTATATATTTATTTATCTTGGGTTTTCCATAGCACTTATTGCAGTAACACTGAGGTCCTTTGACAATAGAGTACTGCAGAACTATGCATATAAATATGACTCTGTTCTAGCTGAAAAAGATATCCCCACCTGAGTCCAGGTGATTGTTCTTTTCCATGGCCCAGTACCTTCTAATTTGCTGATCGCAACAGATCATCACCCTTTGTTGCTAAAATAAAAACTGGAGGTGGTCTCACCAGCTGATCCAACTTTCTCAATCCTCCTAGAAAAATCTCAAAGTCAGTTATATTTGGATGCACAATTCTAGAAGCTGTTTTAGGACTTCACCATTATAAGAAATCTTCAAATACCTGTTCAAAACCAGTGGCTTTGTCCTTGGCTTTCCTTTTCCAAGCAGTCTACTAGAAAGAAATAATCCCTAGCTGACTCAACTTTTCCAAATCCTATATCACTCCTTGCCTCCCTGCAAATTAGGCTTACACTCCCCTCACCCTGGAGAAACAGTTCTGGCAAAGATCCCCAAAGATTAATGTGACCAGATGGCCCTGTTTGCCAAAAACACATGTTGTTCTGCTATAATTATTAACAGCACCTCCTTTCGCTCTCAAATGTGTCCAAATTTAAAGATAAATTATTCAGTCTCTCTAGCAATGATCTCCTAACTGTCCAAGCTGAAAGGATCTTTTCTGTTTTTATATAACTTGACCTCTCTACAGCATTTGACAACTATTATCATCTCACAATAAGCATGTCCCCTTTCTCCTCAGCTTCCAGGTCATCGTTCTCTCCTAGATTTCTGTTCCATCTAAGCTTTTTTCATGAGCATCTTTTCCTCTGCACACTACTTAACTGTTGGAGTCCCCTAAGGATGCATATGAGACCTCTTGTCACTTTGCATGATCACCTGGGCAGTCAGCCATTCCCTTGGCTTTCATCACAATCTACAATCTGATATCCCTTGACTCTCTCTCCAGCCATTCTCCTGGGACCAACCACCTAGACACCAGGCCTAAGCATTTTCCACCTGGGAGTTCCACAGGTATCACAAGACCATTGTGTCCAAAACCAAGTGCTTTTTCTTCCCCACATATCTACTCTTCCTCCTTTTTGCCAGCTGTGGTGAGTGGTACGTCTTCTACAACTACACCTTAGCTCTGGCCTCATCATACCCAGGCCAGTACAGCCCCATCAGCACATACCAGTCAACTCCATGATCCCCGGGGATACATGATTGTTGTTTTAAGCCACTGAGTTTGAGTTTTGGAGTGATGTTTTTGGAAGCCATAGTTCACCAATGAATAAATTGTTCCTAGGAATGGGTGCTCCTATAAGAAAAACTTATAATAGGTAATATGGGCCACTATATGGAATGGGTGGCAGGAAATGAAGAAACAGTCAAGGAGGCTGAATATGTGGTGGCCAAGCATGCAGTAAAACTGCTCCCCATGGTAATGAAATATAGACAAGTTACCTCAGAACTTATAGACTTGGGCAAAATTTTTCAGATAGAGCGTTAAAAGCATGAGATGGCTACTTTTAGCTGAAAAGGGTCTGCACAAATATCTGCCCACCTGGATTAAAATGAAAAGAGATTTATCAATATTTATAAAGACCACTGAGCCCCTAACTTTCTACAGGAAAGATAGCAGTCTTGGAAAGCTGCTCAGTACCGCAAAGAGCATATTCTCTATGTCCTCCAAGAAAGATAATGGGATGAGAGGACATCCCAGAATGGGGGACCAAGAGCAATGAAGAACAATGTACAGAGAAGACAATCTCATGGAGAAACTGATTCTAATCAAGGAACATTTCTTACAGCGGGTTGAGGGATCTGGCAACATCTTCCTCCATAAGATCTCAAAATTACTGTAGGCCAGTGCTAGGTGTCTGTCTCTCTTTCTTCCTCTTTTCTCTTTTTTCCTCTTTTCTAATGAGAGTTTGTATTATCTTTTCCCTGTTGGCACTATGTTGGACATGTGGGGTCAGAGAGCTTGTCTAATTTATTTTTTCATTTATAGGTCTCTGAATTAAGAAAAGCCACATCTGTACCTGATATAAATCATGAAATCTTGGACACTGAGCCTGAAGCCAGGCTTTCATGAGATTTGGGAGTTATTGGGATGGTATGGAGTGTATTTTGAATATGGGAGGGAACTGAATAATTGTGATCCAATGAAGGACAATTGAAGATTGAATTACTGGCCCCAATTCTTCACCTCTCCTTGCATCCACATGATTGCCATAGCCTCATTGGGGGTGTAGTGTACTTCCCTGCCCTTTGGCTTTGGACTCTGGCCACTAGAAATGGATGGGGCTGATAATGTGACCATTCTGAGCTTAGTTGTAAGTGGCTGTCTGTTTCTGCTTGTCCTCTTGCATATCTGCCCCTGCCATGAGACGAACATGCCCTGTCTAGTTGCTGGTCTGAGCAAGATGAGAGATACATAAAATGGTTATTTCAGCCAAGCCACAGGGTTTCAGTGAAAAGCAGGCCCATTTCAGCTGCCACTGACATAGCAGAGCCATCTAGCCAAGCCCAGCCAAACTTTAGATCCGTAAGAACAAATAATTGTTTTTTTTTTTTTCAGACACCGAGCTATAAGGTGGTTTTTGATACAGTACAATCAGGGTAATAGCTAATTGATTCACATTACCATACATTCAGTCTCCCAAGGGATCCCCCAATCCCTCTTTCCCACTCCTTTACTTTAAAAACCAAGCACTGCTAATGCTACAGCTCCTCCTCTATATATTCAATGTGTTGTCTTTGGCTATATCTTCACATATCATCTACCACCTTATTAATGCAGAATTCTCCTGAATTGTCTTACATTCCTCTAATCCATCCTCCTTATTGCCACCAAAACAATTTTTCTATAATGCCAAACTGATTTCGGTTCTCAGTTTAAAATCCTCTGAATTCTTCTCATTACATAGTAGGGGTCACATTTCAGGAAGCTTATGTGTCAAATCTCATCCACTGATTCTTTCTGTTCATTGCAGGCAGTGTTTTTGCCATATTTGAATGTGAGTACCTAGGGATTGGCACAGGCTCTGTCATTTGCCATAATTGCCTCCATTCCCTATCATTTTACATTTGGTTCCCTTCATCCACTTATGTAACATGCCTGGTCCATGCAGGTACTTACATAATTAACTCTTGGTTTATAGGATCAAGTACAAAGTTCTTAGCATGGCATCAGCAGGTCTTTCTGGTCTACCCCCCAGCTACCTTCCCACCTTAAGCTCATTGATGGAGCCACCCCTTGCTGAACCTGGATGGACTAATTTATTTCACACTTCAGTGATTCTGTCTTTGCTTTGAAAGCCCTTTCTTCCACCCCCAATCTCATTCCACTTTCAAAGCTCATGCAAATTTTTGTGTCAGGCAACAAATTGATTTCTCTCAATCTTTTGGGGGAATTAGTTGCTAATTCCTTTACTCTGTCTCTAGAAGAGATCTCAATGTGCACAGGTTCCAGGGGTCCTCCATCAGGGTCACTTGTCCTCACAATTCTTCCATGGGTCAAAGAGTAGTATTAAGGTGAGATCCACCAGACTTCTTCAGGAGAACATAACATGCCTGGAGTCTATTTTTGACTTAAGCTCTTGCTCAGCTGGTCTACCACATTTGCAGAACACTAAGTCCTCTGATGCATACTGTGGGTATTATTTTTAATTAAAAAATATAAGCTATTTCTTCCAAGAAAGTGTAATGTACTTAAGGAAATTAGACTCATTGTAAACTAACTGCAGTATGCTTTTACAAATATAACAAACAGAGGTGTCTTCCACTGTAGTCTCCCCATGACCTGCCAATGAATTTAGGAACCATTTCCATTGCAACATTTAAGAAAAATGAAATATTTGCCAAAATTATCAGTTTACCCTATGACACAATTTTCATAATTCCAAAAGTGTAGGTGCTTCTATCGGGTCCCTGTGCAGATTCACTGCTATGATGTAGTAAGTGGCTAATAAGTTCCTGTTTGTGTTGAATGTCTAAATGAGTGGAATAAAAAATTCCAGCTGGAAAGAGAGTCTCAGAACCACTCTTCCACCAAGTGTGTAGACACAGTCTACCTCATCTCCAAAAAGCAAAGGGTGAAAGAGAGTTTACTCAGTGACCTATTTAAAAAGATGAGGGCAGGCATAAGAGAAACCAAGAAGAACTGGTCAAGAACCCCAGAGGGGAGCAACAGCAGGGAACCAGTATCACCCCTAGATGTGAAAAAGCAAAGGCAGGAGCAGTTCTCAGCATTGTAGCTTAGAGGGGGCCCATGAACAGGAATCATGGCTTTCAGTAGAGGAGCAGAACCGTGCAGCCCCTGCCACCCAGAGGCCTCAGTGGGGCTAGGCTATTTAACAGAGACCCTGATCTCGTCTTCCCTACTGTGGTCCCTGTTGGTGCCTCTCAGGGGCAAACCTACCCAGAAGCCAGAAGGCAACAAATCCTGGTGATGCAATTCCTCAAGGTCAGCCTCTCTGGGCAAAGAATGGGGTACAGATAAGTGGCCAGTGGAGCTAACCTGCAGACAGAGAAATCCAGTATACACACTTTAATCCAAAAAGATCGCTTCTATTTCAGCTGTCAGGCTCAATTGCTCTGTCTCTGTTCAAAGGAGGAAATGAACTAGGTTAAAGATTTATAGATTGTGAGAATTGAAAGGGGTACTCTAAACAGTCCTCTCATTTTACAGATTGATGAAACGGAGGTCCTCAGAGATTAAGTGACATGCTTGAGAGCACCTTCAAGTTAATAACTGAATGAAGACTGAGACCCAAGTTCATTTTCCTGTCCAGAGCTGGCTGCCCTATCCACATAGCACAAATTTTGCCCAGTCCTGTGAGTCTCTAGTAATTGGCTTCATCCGCAAGTGTGACTGAGATCACCTAGTAAAATACAAAGTTTTAGGAATTTTAGGGGGGAAATTCTCAAAGAACCTCAAAAAGCTTTAGCCACCAACAGTGTTCTGAAGATTCAAAGTTTTCCTTGTCATTGGCCAAACTAATTAGTCAGATTAATTCTTAGTCTTTTACTTTTCATAATTAAAATGTGAGTTAATTAAGCCAGGAAGAAAAACATTATTTATCATTTTCCTACAATTAATCTCTGAAGGAGCTAGGCATTTCTCTCTTTTTCCCCCCTAGGGTATATATTAGTCCCATTCGAGGTACTAAGAAACTAGGCTACATGAGCATAAAGGATGCATCTATTCCAGAAGAGCAGAATGCAGCTCCTATGATTTCTAAGCCATTCATTCATTCCTTCAATTTACCAGGCTTCAGGCTAGATGCTAGGGGAAAAGAAATTAAGAAAACGTGTTCTCTATTCTCAAAGACCTTGTAGAGCAGAAAGGGAGAGAAGTAGAACTGGTGTGAGCGCAGATACAGATGCTTCGATAGAGCAGTGGGGAGGAAGATGTTGACATCAGCACTGGGGTACACCACTCCCACAAAGCAGTGCTTCTTCACTCTCTAAGGGCAGAGTCTCCTTTGAAGCCATCGAGTAAAACCAGAGCCTTCTCCTTGGAGACGTGAACACTTACACATGTACGCCAAATATAGCATCCAGTGGCAGGGAGTTCATGAACCCAGCTTGCAAATAAACCCTTGCTCTGAGTACCTGAAAGGTAACAAAGTTATGGATTTTTTTTATTGGTCTTATTTTGTTTTGTTCCTCGCCTCTCCTCTATAAGTACAAGATGATGGCTAAAGAATTTTATTTTGAAGATCATAGTACATAACCTATTACTTACTATTTTCAGATTGCTCTGATAGGAAAATAAGTCAAGGTATTATATGGAAGGCATCTGACTTTCTGGAACATGCTGTTTTCCTTGACCTAGCCATATCCTCACTGGCCGATATTGAAGTACAATCTCAAACCAACCCTCAATCTAGATAACACAGCAGCTTCTAAGGTTATTCTCCTTCCTGCATGGTTAGATAGGGAAATAAAAATGCATTGATTCATTCAGCAAATATTAATTTAGAGCTTACCACATGCAGGAATTTGTGCTAAGTGTTAGGGCTATTGTGCAGCATAAGACACAACTCCTGAACTAAAGGGAAACAGACAAGCAAACAGCATTTACCTAAGTTGCATGAATGGATGCATTGAGAACACACATAAGGAGGATAGAGTCATCAAGCAAGAAATTCATTTCCGCTAAGATTATTGTTTATTTTCCCTACATGAAAGAAAGTTCATAATGTCGACCTGAAATCCAGCTACTGTTGGGGCATATGGTGGTTAGGAAAGAGTGGGCTCTGGAATCAGACTGCCTGAGCCTAGATCCCAGGTCTATCCCTGTGAGACCTGGCACGTGTCTCTTAACTATTCTGTGCCTCAGTTTCCAGATCTGGAAATGAGGATAATAATAAAGTTCTTGGCATAGCTACATAAAAGTAAAAATTCATTCAGTTATCAAGTACTGGTTGGTTTGGTTTGTGCCAACAAAACATCTCAGATATTTGGCTGAAATGTGTAGATCCACCCAAAGGTTGTCATTGCATATTGGCCTTGCTGGGACTTTACGATCAAGGACTCCTTTGAAACTCTGATAGGCTAAAGACTCTCTCTCCAAAAAGGTACATATGCAAATACACATTTTTGGAGGTCTCCTAAAGCCAGAGTAAGAAACCAATCGGGGGTTTTTTACCCCTTATCCCCCCATTATTCCTATTATTTATTTATTTTTTATCCATATTTTTTTCACTCATTTGTCCACACCCTGGATAAAAAGAGCATCAGACACAAGGTTTTCACAGTCACACAGTCACATTGTAAATACTACATAGTTACATGGTCATCTTCAAGAATCAAGGCTACTTGAGACCCAGTTTGACAGTTTCAGATACTCCCCTCTAGCCCCTCCAAGATACCATAAACTAAAAAGGGATATCTATATAATGCATAAGAATAACCTCCAAGATAATCTCTTGACTCTGAAATCTCTCAGCCACTGAAACTTTGTTTTGTCTCTTTTCTCTCTTTCCCCTTTTGGTCAAAAAGGCTTTCTCAATACCTGATGCCAGGTGCTGGCTCATCTTGAGAATGCTGTCCCTCATTTCCAGAGAGATTTTCACCCCTGGAAGTTATGCCCCACATAGTGGGGAGGGCAGTGAGTTCACCTGCAGTTAGCTTAGAGAGAGTGGTCACATATGAACAACAAAAGAGGTTCTCTGGGGGTGACTCTTAGACACAACATAAGTAGGCTTAGTTTATCCTTTTCAGAAATAAGTTTCATAGGGTCAAGGCCCAAGATCAAGGGCTCAGCCTATTGAATTGATTGTCCCCACTGCTTGAGAGAATATCAGGAATTCCCCAGATGGGGAAGTTTAATATTTCCTCTCCAGTTCTCCAAGGACAATTTGCAAATTTTTTTTTCACAATCACACAGTCACCTTGTAAATGTTGTATCTTTATGTTATCGTCTTCATGAAACAAGGCTACTGGAACACAGCTCAGCAGTTTCAAGTACTTCCCTCCAGCCACTCCAATACACTATAAACTAAAAAGGGTTATCTATATAATGCATAAGAATATGCATTATATAGGATAAGCTCTTGACTGTTTGAAATCTCTCAGCCATTGAAACTTTATTTTGTCTCATTTCTCTCTCTCTCCCCTTTTGGTCAAGAAGGCTTTCTCAATCCCTTGATGCCAGATCCTGGCTTATCCCGGGCGTTCTGTCCAGATGTTGCCAGGGAGATTTACACCCCTGGGAGTCATGTCCCATGTAGCAGGAAGAGCAGTGAATTCATCTGCCGAGTTGGTTTAGAGAGAAAGGCCACATCTGAGCAACAAAGGACAAAGAACTGGCTTTTAAAATGGCTTTTCCTTACCACTATGACACTTCTAAGATGGCCTTGGAGAGCATTTTGTTTGGCTTAGTTGTCTCAGTAATTGTAATGCAACTATGTTTACTGTTTTTCTCATTGATATTATAATCCTCTACCCAATCATCAAATAATTATATCCTTAAAAAAAGAATAGTACTAGGGCACATTGGGAAAGGTAGAGAAATTCTTGAAATGTTGTCTATATGGAAAACTTCCATAAGTTAGATCACAAAGGAAAGGATCAAGTACCTCATCCATATTAGAATACCTCAATTTTCAAAAATATTCATGTGCAATCTCCCAAACATTATTAGTTTTACAGTGAATTCATTCACAAAGAATCAATTTTCCATTGGTGTGCTTGAATTACATATAGTAAGTATTTAATTTTAGATCATTTCAAGATGGTGCTAAAGTTTGATATCAGTTTGACAGACTAAAAACAACTTAATTGGAATCACTAGAAAAATCCATGAAGTCATTTCTTAGTCCGTAAAGAATTGCAGTAAAATCCTGTGCTATAGGACATTCCTGAATAACTTTC
Source organism: Myrmecophaga tridactyla (assembly GCA_004026745.1). Lineage (NCBI taxonomy): Eukaryota > Metazoa > Chordata > Mammalia > Pilosa > Myrmecophagidae > Myrmecophaga > Myrmecophaga tridactyla. Next base: position 12,813 of record PVIY010040743.1, on the reverse strand, counting down.
TAATTTTCCATACTGCAACTCTTCACAGTTTAATAAGATGCAGGTGATATTGACTCCTGACCAAATATACTAACATTGACTTTGATAAAATAAGTAAAAAGAAAACCAGCTTTATAACATATCTTGAATAAATTAATTCAAGCATTGTCCACATCACATGTTTTTGTAAGAGTTACCTTCTCCTTTTGAAGTCTCAATTGAAAAGTATTACTTAGATCATAGATCGGAAAAAAATTTGTTTGGAATTATTTCAACATTTTCCATGCAGTTCGATAAACTACAGGTCTCACTCAAGAAGGATGACATGTCAAACACCGTGGTTATGACATGGTTTTTTTGCCACCCAGTGTAAATACAACAGGTGAGATGCACATTTCAAGAGAGTGGACTGAGCCTTTTTTTTCCTCCTATGATAGACATATTGAAATCTATTTGAAAGTACATCAAAAGCAAATGCTCCTTTGAAAATTTTTATTATCAACTTTCCAGAATGGAAATCTAAGGCGATCATACTTAGCAGAATATCTTATAAAACATCACTTTACCCCATCCCTATTTTTCCCAACCCTTTTTAGTAGTACCTAATTTTTTTGATTGGGTTGATCCTCCCCACCTCAGTTCAGGGAAGAGTGGATGGGAATTCATATTCAATGGTGGGACTTCATCTAGAATTTGCCTTCTAAAGGCCAGTGTAACTTCAGCTGATTATAAACACGAGTTCAAGGCCCCCAAACGTGGCCTGTTGATTTTAACAGACTTTCAAAAACTGTCAAAAGAAGAGTCCCAACACTTGACAACTGAATTTACTCATAAAAACCTGAATTTATTATTTGCTTCAAAGGAAAGCTGTACTTAGTCTCACTGAACAAAACAAGGGTTTGGGAAAATTTGGAGTTCAAGGACTAGGAGACTTTCAGAAGTGAAAATGTTTGGGAGTTGGTTGATCTTTAACTGTGGAAGCTTGGTTGATGGACTGAGGCTCTTCTGGTTAGCTGACTTTCAGAAGTACACGTACTGGAGGAAGTTATTCCTGTTTGATTGGGAAGTGTTTAAAACAGGTTTTGGAGTCACTTATTCATGCCTTGGGGCTATGATTAAACAGCAGTATTTTCTTTCTTAAATTTGGAGAATATAAACTTTTTAGTCTTACATTTTAGGCTTCACTTAAAATATTGAAAAGTATTTTCATAAAGGCCCTTTCTCACACCAAGATTTTTAAAAAACATTTTATACAAAAACTTTCAAAGACAACAAAAGGAGAGAGAGGGGAAAAAAGGAGAGGAAATGGTGTAATGAATCCTTATATACTTATTGCCTAGTTTCAGCAAATATCCATATTCTGTCTTACTTGCTTCATCTGTAGCCTGCCCCAACTTTTTTGTTGGAATTTTTAAAATTAAATCCAAGGTATTAGGTCATTCCCATAAATATTTCAGTATGTATCTTTAACAGATAAGGACTTTTAAAATATAATAATAATAATACCATTTTTTACTGTACAAAATTAATAGTTCTTTAGTATTATTTTTAATATAGTCATGTTCAAATTTTCTTGGTTCCTAAAAAAAGTCTTCTTACATTGATTTGTTCAAATCAGCATGAAAATAAGTAGGTACATTGCATTTGATTATGTCTCTTAAGTCTTTCTAAATCCAACAATAGTCTCTCCACCTCTTTTTTTTTTTGTATGCTGTGTGGTGGGGTCACATTTCATTATTTTTCAATGTGAGTATCCTGTTATTGCAACACCAGTTGTTGAATCTTTGTTTGTTTGTTTGTTTGTTTTGCTTGCTTGTTTTTCTAGGAAGTACATGGACCAGGAATCGAACCTGGGTCTCTCACATGGCAGGCAAGAATTCTACCACTGAACAACCCTTGCCCCTCCACTCCACCTCTTTTTTCCCATGCCATTTACTTCAGGAAGAAATTGGATCATTTGTCCAGTAGGAGTTCCTTCATGCTCATGGTACTGTATTCCGTATTCTTCTACCCTCCATATCTTTGCAAACTGATAATGATATTTAGAGGCCTGAATAGTCAGGTTCAATTATTTATACAAGAACATCCCACAGATTTGCAGTTGCAACAACATTGTATGACAAATGCTGCATCCAGATTCTCAAAAAATGGCTTTCCCAATAGTGTTTGCTCAACAGTGATTCCACAGAATATTAACAGATGTTTCTCAAAGGGAAGGAAAGGGAGTGGTTCTTTGGTCAATTTAATTTGAGAAACACTGTGCAACCAACTTTCACAAGATTTCTTTAATGCAGGATTCTTGGAGATTTCATCTGCTGATGTACAACAATGAATCCAAGAGAATAGCATAATAGGCAACTTTCCCTAAACTCACTAAATAAAAGCTCTTTTTGAAAGAATATATTGAGAGACCAATTTCATTCATTCAACAAATATTTATTAAGCATTGCTGTGTGCTAATATTATGTAGGCACCAAGGATTTGGTAGTATACAGGATACATGCTGTCCTTGTTTACATGGAACTTACAGTTTAGGAAAGAAGACATAATAAATTAGTGTTTAGAAAGTTGATCCGTGTGATAAAAAGTGAAATACAAGAACATTTAACGTAGATAATGATGTTTAGTAAAATACACTCCAAGAAAAAGCCTGAGTGTTTAGATTTATCTTTAGATGGCTAACTGAAAAAAAAGAAAAAAAGAGTACCCCACAGTTGGTGCAGGGTGCTTCTTAACGCAGAATGCACACTACACCTGAATGTCCCATTTTAGTAGTGTTTAGAGCAGGGGTTCAGGTATCAACCCATCCATCTATTACAAAATTGCCCATTGTTATTTCACCTCATGGTGATATGGCAGCCATTGTGATTGTTGCTTAGATCCGTTATTTCATTAGGGTTGAAAACTAGGGATATTTCTAATTCTATCATTCCTTCTGCATTCATTAGCAGTAATTCTACTCCAAAGAAGAAATTTCTTCCATCGACTCTTTCATTATACTGAAATTTAGTTCTCACAGGAAAGGCAAAATAAATACCTCTTTCTTTTCTTGTATGAATTTTCAGAATGAGATGATGTCCTAACAGCTAAGGGGATCAAAGAGTTTTCTTTTAGAGTATTATGACAAATAGATTCTTATATGGTTCCTGTGTTTCAATCTTTTGCAGTTATTGCTCCTTTTGGACGCTCAAATTGCATGATCTTTGATCACTGATGGACCCTTCAAGTTGACTCTTTTCTCCTTCTTTTTTTCCCCTTTTTCATTTTGATATGATTCCAGTAGATTTTGATGACCAACATTAGAAGCACCAGGTTCACATTGCACATTTTTCTGCACTAGACCCAGAATTTTTTCATTTTTAGGAGAATCTTGCATTTATTTTTCTGTGAATCTCTTGTCATTTTTCTATTGGGTTGTTGGTCTCCTTATCAAGTTTTAGAAAGTATTTATATATTAGGAATATTAGCACTTTTTTGTAATAAGTTGCAGACATTTTTTTTCCTGGTTGGCTTTTGTCTTTTTACTTCACTATATGGTTTTACTGTTGCTGGTATTTCATTTGTTGTTGTTGTTTTCTATGCAAAAATCCTATTTTTATTTTACTGTGGTCAAATGTATTCATCTGTTTTCTTATTGCTGTTTGATATTGAGCAGAGTTAGAAGACTTTTTCCTTCTCAGGTATTATAAAAGAATTCCCCCACTCGAACTCCTCCAAAAAATTGAAGAAGGGGGGAACACTCTTCTAACTTATTCTATGAGGCCACCATCAATCTAATAGCAAAGCCAGATAAAGATACTACAAGAAAATTACAGATCAATTTCCCTAGTGAATACAGATGCATGAATACAGATGTAAAATTCCTCAACAAAATGCTAGCAAACCAAACTTAACAGCACATGAAAAGAATTGTACGCCAAGATAAGTGGGATTTATCCCAAGTGTTCAAGGGTGGTTCACCATAGGAAAGTCAACTAATGTAATACACCACATTAACAGAATGAAGGGAAAAAACACATTGTCACCTCAGTTGATACCGAAAATGCGTTTCACAAAATCCAGCATCCCTTCTCAATCTGATATAGGGCACATGTGAAAAAAACAGCTAAAAGACTGAAAGCATTCCCTTTAAGATCAGAAACAAGACAAGTAGCCCACTGTCATCACTGTTCTCTAATACTGTTCTGCAAGTTCTTGTCTGGGCATCTAGGCAATAAAACAAATAACTAAAAACATCCAAATTGGAAAGGATGAAGTAAAACTTTCACTATTTGCAAATGACATAATCCTTTATACAAAAAATCCAAAAACTACAACAAAGCTACTAGAGCCAATAAACGAGTTCAGCAAAGTGGTAGGCTACAAGATCAATATGCAAAAGTCAGTAGTGTTTCTATACACTGGTAGTGAACAATCTGAAGAGGAAATCAAGAAAAAAGTCCATTCACAATAACAACTAAAATAATCAAATATCTAGGAATAAACTTAACCAAGGATGCAAAAGACCCACACACAGAATACTACAAAACATCGATAAATGAAATCAGAGAATACTTAAATAAATGGAAGGATATTCAATATTCATGGATTAAGAGACTAGATATCATTAATATGTCAATTCTACCCAAATTGATTTACAACTTCAATGCAATCCCAATAAAAATTCCAACAGCCTACTTTGCAGAAATGGAAAATCCAATTATCAAACTTATTTGCTGGATAAGGGCCCCAAAGTAGTCAAAAACATCTTGAAAAAGAAGAAAGAAATGAGAGGATTCACACTTCCTGACTTGAAAGCATATTACAAAGCTACGGTGGTCAAAACAGTATAGTACTGGTGTAATAAAGATATATATATTGGTCAATGGAGTTGAATTGAGACTTCAAAAATAGACCTTCACATCTATGGTAATTGATTTTTGACAAAGCTGAAAAATCTACTCAACTAGGACAGAACAACTGGATATACATATCCTAAGGAATGAAAGAGGATTGGCATCTCACATCTTATACAAAAATTAATTCAAAATGGATCAAAGACCTAAATATGAGAGCTAGGACCATAAAACTCCTAGAAAATGTAGCAGAGCATCTTCAAGATTTTGTGCTAGGCAATGGTTTCTTAGAATTTACACCTCAAGTATAAGCAATGAAAGAGAAAAGAGATAAATGGAACTTCCTTAAAATTAAATACTTTTGTGCTTCAAAGGGCGTTGTCAAGAAAGTGAAAAGGAGCCTACTCAATGGGAGGAAATATTTGAAAACCACATATCCAATTAGGGTTTAATATCCAGAATATATAAAGAAATCCTACAACTCAACGATATAAAGACAACTCTATTTAAAAATGGGCAATAGATATTTTTTCCAAAGAAGAAATACAAAGGGCTAAAAAGCACACAAAAAGATGCTCAAGGTCACTAGCTATTAGGGAAATGCAAATCAAAACTAAAATGAGATATCATTTCACACCTACTAGAGTGCCCACTGTTTAAAAAAGCAGAAAACTACAAGTGTCAGAGAAGATGTGGAGAAATAGGAACACTCATTCACCACCAGTGGGAATTAAAAATGGTTCAGCCACTGCAGAAGACAATCTGGCAGCTCCTCAGGAAACTGAGTCTAGAATTGCCATATGATCCAACAATCCCACTACTAGATATATACCCAGAAGAACTGAAAGCAGGGACGTGAACTAACATTTGAACACTGATGCTCATAGCAGCATTATTTGTAATTGCCAAAGGATGGAAGCAACCCAGTTGTCCATCGACCAAAGAATGGATAAACAAAAGTGGCGTATGTGTGCATGTACCACATATAACATGTACCGCATTACATGATCATCTGTAAGAAGGAATGAAGTCCTGATGCATGCTATTACGTGGCTGGGTCTTGAAGACATTATGTTGAGTGAAATAAGACAGAAACAAAAGGACAAATATTGCATGATCTCATCCATGTGACCTAATTATAATAAGCATTCTCACAGAGTTAAAATCTAGAATGCAGGTTACCAAGAGAGAGAAAGAGGGCAGAGAATGGGGAGCTCATGCTTAATGCTGTACAGAAGTAATATTTTAATATTCTTCCATCATTTTTTTTGAGAAAGTAGTAAGAATTTTGATTGTCAAAACAAGCATAACAGAAGATGCAAATAAATTAATCATTCTGATCATCCTAGATTCCAGGATCTCTCTATGGAAAAGTCAGCTCCTTATGTAGACAAGATAATATCCAACACATAAAACAGCAGATATTTGATACATGGTTCAAGACAATGACTGAATATGTAACAGTGGGGAGAAATAAAAAGGCAGGTTCCCTCTTTCCTCTCGTCAATAAGGTATGGATATAAAAGTATGAGACTTATTTTGGGAAAAAATGCTTTTGTATAGAAAATCTTAATTTCCTCCATGCTCCAGAAAAAAATGTCTTCAGGTCCTGGGCTGAATGAGGAAATCAAAATAGGATGACGGTAGTTTCATACAATCCTCAGGATGACTCTAACTGTGGTTACCATTGTCTTGACTTTAAAAAAGCTTAGACATCCATTCAGTACACCGAATTTTTTTCATTTAGTATACTCTCAACCAAATTGGAGTTACATTAATCTGACTTTAAAGTGCAAAAAAGGATATGTAAGACCTAGTGTTTGCTGTATGACACATCAAAGGGAAACAACTCTCCCACAGCACCCAAGAGGTAGCATGAAGAAGCACTGGCTGCAGGACACAATGACTCATCAGGTCTCCCAAAAAGACAGGAAAGTCCAGTTCCAACAGTAGGAAGAGGGGACCCTGCCAGGTCTGGCTTTTACCTACACTGAGATTTCAAAGAGATCTTAGGTTCCTCTCACCACAGGGCCAGAGCACAGGACCACTACAGCGTCAGGAGGGCCAAGGTTATTTAAATTAGTCAGTGAGCACCACTAGTCCATGATTTGTCAGTGTTCACATTGTTAGTGGTAAAGGAATCAAGAAGCCTGTATTTCTTATTTTTCTAGTAAACAATAATTCAAGTTCTTATCCAGGGTAAATGATGCAAGAATAGGTAAAGAGGGCCCCAATACATCACTGCTGACATTACTCAGTCTAACTTCAAACTAAAGCAGTACAAAACAGCTTCTTCCACACGGTACAGACAAGCTTCACACTAATGTTTTTCCAAAACCAATTATTTATCCAGCTCTAGCCTCAGTTTAAAAAGTTTTTTAAAAATAGACCTTTCCTATGTCAGAGCCAAGGTGTAAAGGAGGAGTGGGGAGCAAGATACCCTCTATCCAAAGCCCATGGAATAGAAAGCACTCTCAAACCCAGTGGGTGTGAGAATATTCAAGTCACGGAGTTTGAGATTATGGGTCCATGCCAACGGTTTCTTCCCTTCCATCACTGGCATGTCCATCTTGGGTGGCTGGAAGACTGCGGGTCCTCAGCCATGTGGGTGGCCTAAACTTGGATCAGTTCCATTGGAGACAGCATCTTAGCTCCTCTATAGGCCTGGGTGGTAAGGCTTCCTGAATCAGACTTCTGGCAGGACCTTGGTCCAAAAAGGCTCCATTTTTCTGATGCGTTTCTGTCCTTATTTTCACTTCCGGAATCCATGATGCTAGAATGTGGGCCAGGTTAAAGCTATGGAAGAACCAGAGGTGAACCAGCCTCTGGGGGGTACTGCTTGGAGTAGACTGGGCTGATGCAGGCTGCTTCTCTTCTTTTATTATCTCTCCACTCTGTAGCTTTAGTTTGTGGAGTGCTTCTGCCATTCGAAGGTATTTGGTGCCTCGGTGATAAAGCCCTCATGAGGTGTGTTGCCAGCACTTCTTAGCCCTGCCTGTTTCTCAAAACTCTGAATGTTCTCCTGGGTCTGTTTTGTGATCAGAGAACTCATGATGACATGGGTAGCTTCAGCCTTCACCACTGGGACCTTGTCCACATTGCCAGCAGCTGATGATGGGGACACAGCAAAGGAGGATGCACTAGCCTCTCCTTCCTCTACCTTGGCAAGGTGCTGATACTTGCACTCTAAAATCACTGGCTCTGCTTCCAGGGGATGCTGCCCATGTCTGATGGGAGGTGGAGTCATGGGTGTGGGCACCTCGAGGGCATCATCATAGCTGAATGCCTGATGGTACATTCTGATGGGCAGGGACAGCCCACTCGGCTCAAGAGCAAAGACTTCAATCTCAAAGCCATTGAAAGACTAGGATCCAGATGCTTTTTCTAGATAGAATTCCAGAGCTGAATCCCTGCCACCACAGTGAAATGATGTGACAATTATCCTGACAGATATTAATGAGGAACATTGTCCAACTGCTGCGAATTAGCAAAGCTTCCCAGGAAGCATCCATTAGAGGATTGCCCCACCTGCCTCTCCATGAGACACAGGACAATGCCCTCTTTCATGGGTTTTGACAAATGTACCACACCAATGCTTAGTGTCAATAATAAGGGGGTAAAAGGGATATGGAGTTTTTCTTTTTGGAGTAATGAAAATGTTCTAAAATTGATCGTGGTGATGAATATACTACTCTGTGATTATACTGTGAGCCATTGATTGTATATTTTAGTTGGATTGTTTGATATGTGAATATATGTCAATAAAACTGCTTATAAAAAAAAGAATCACCCCATGTTTTCTTCAAGTACTCAAGTGATTTTATTTTTTACATTTAGATCTCTAATCCATTGGGAATTTATCCTGGTTTATGGTATAGGAAAGATTTAAATTTTATATTTTTCCATATGGCTATCCAGTTAGTCATATATTAAAAGTCCTGCTTTTCCCTCCACTGATTTGAGATTCTACCTTTATCAAATACTAAATTTCCATATGCACATGTATCTATTTCTGCATTTTCTGCCTGGTTCCTTCTGTCTGCCTATCTTTTCAAACATGAATACCAACTGCTATAGTGACTTTAAAATAAATTTTCATATCATGTCAGTCTAGGTGTTTTAGTTTGCTAAAGCTGTGAAAATGCAATACACCAGGAATGGATAGGCTTTTATAAATGGGATTTATTTAGTTACAAATTTACAGTGCTTCAGAGGAAAGGCAGCTAGCTTCCATTTGAATCCCTCTCTCACATGGGAAAGCACATGGCAACATCTGCTGGACTTCTCTCCCAGCTTCTGGGTACAAACGGCTTTCCACAGGGCATTTTCTCTCTGCATCTGCAAATATCTGGGTCTATATCAGCTCTGAGCACTGAGCTGAGCTGTGCTAAGCTGCTTCTCTCTCTTCTGATTCCTCCTTTTAAGCCTTCGGTTGATCAAATTAACCATCACCCATTGCAGAAGGTAATCCCTTAGCTGACCGCAGATATAATCAGCCACAGATGGAATTCATGTGCTGATGATTTAAGTCCATATCAACAGAACAACTGGGCACCATCATCTGGCTAAGTTGACACCTGAACCAAACTATCACACTCGGCCTCCCTCTTTTTTCCTTCTTTATTTATCCTCTGAAATGGGCTTTAAAATCAACTTGTCTAGCTCCAAGAAAAAAAAATGATGAAATTCTCCTTTGGATCACATGAAATATACAAATTAACAGAAGAAGAAATGACATCTGCTGGGTCTTTCTATCTTACCATTTATTCAAGTTTACTTTTGCAGTTTTCAGAAGTGTTTTATACATTTCCTCATATAACTTTTTCCCGTTTGTTGTTCAGTTTATATCTTTATAGTTTGTAATTTTGCTATTTTAAATAGGGTTTCTTTTCTATTATTTTTTGAACTAGTTTTTGTTCATTTTTTTATGTATGGATGACTGATTTCTGTAGGTAAGAATTGTATTTAGTGTAGTGGTGACTCTTTACCAAAATTTTTAGTTTTTCCATTGATTTTTTTGGTTTTTCCAGATATGTGATCATGCCATCTGCAAAGAGGGATAGTTTTACTGCTTTCTTTCCAATTCTTAATCCTCTAATTGCTTTCTCTTGTCAGATTGCATTTGCTGATACCTTCAATACAGGATTAAGCAGTGATAAAGAGAGAGACCATTCTTGTTCTATAATTGACTTAGTGGGGAAGTCCCCAGTGTTTCCCCACTAAGTGAGATGCAGGCTTTGGGGCGAGGTATATTTATGTTAGGAAAATTTTCTCAATCCCTATTTCATAATTTGTTAATGTGAATGGTTGATGAATTTTGTCAAATGTATTTTTTAACATTATTGGAGATGGTCATAACTTCTTAATTCATTCTGTTCATATGAAAAAATTACACTAATTCACACCAAGATTTTTAAGTCATCCAGAAGCAACCTCCTCTGAACCACCTCTGTCTTCATCTGGCAGAAAGAGAAAGAAAGAGGGAGAAGGAGGTATTCTGAGCTGCTTAATAGCAATAATCACCCTGACTCTCTGCTGATTTCCTGGCTTATGTCCTAGATATGTAAGAAAAGAGTAAACTATCTGGCTAAATGTACCTCTATTTTTATGGCTCTTTGTAAAACACCATATTAACCACAACTGCTCCACTCTCCCTTTGACATGTGCCCAGTCCGATGTGACAGTTCAAATCCTCAAAACTGGCTATAATGCCCCTTTCTGCTCTTTAGTTAGTGTTTCATAAATTGTGTTAAGCCCATTTCTCATCAGAGAGCACAGCCAGAATGCACGAGCCCATCGAAATTAAATGCAGACGTGTTTCAGTTTGGGAGTGCAATCCAATTCCAGAAGTGAGAGATCAGCTTTATTAACCAAGCCACCCAGTCTCCCAGGAAGGTGCTAGGGATTAAAACCAGATTTCCCTGGGGTTATAAATTAGATTCCCAATGGCAGTGGCAATTATGCTCAGAGATATGGACTTCTTATTATTTTCTCAGTCCCTAACGTCACAAGAACTGAGTCTAATACGGTGTCCCAAGTTCTCTCCCAGGTGAGAAAATGAAAATAAAAGGCCAAGTCTTCTGATGTCCAAGAGGATTCCATTTCTTCACTGTTAGAAGGAGAAACTTCTGTGGGAATTCTAGAAGGAGACAGCAGTGTTCCCGTGTGGCCCACAGAGGATGCAGCGTGGGAAGGCTTGGCTACCAGACCAGCAGAGGAAGCCAGGGCAGGGCCCCTTCCTAGGACAGCAACAGCCACTGGCCCTCAATGCACAGGGAAAGCGGCAGAGGAGTTGGCAGAATCCACATGGATTTTATTCCAATGGATCTGGATGCCTGGTTGTGAGGTTTTAAGCTTAGGTTTGGAGGCAGTGGCCCTATAGGGGCTAGAATGAGAGGAGACCAACAGTGGCTGGTCTGGAGAAGCTGCGAGCACAGGGTTAGCACATGGCACTGGAACCAGACAACTGAGGTTGAGGTCCCAGCTTGCCTTGCTCTGTAGACCTCTACAAATTACATAAGTGTTCTGGGGCTTCAGTTTCCTCATCTATAAAATGGGGATAACCACAGTATTTCCTAATGCCATGAAGATATCATGAGAGAATTCATCTGCGCAAAGCACATAGCACAATGCCTGGCACGGAGCAAATGCTAAATTAGCAAATACCTCACATTTGGACCACTGAGGAAGGGGTTGCTCTCTGGGAAAAGGGAATTTTTTTAATATACTTTTTCAACATTTAGCCTTTTGTTTCTCAAATGGTATTTTTTTGGGGAAAAAGTGGAATATCAAATCCGTAAAAGAGGAGAGAAACAGGAAGATGCTAAATTTAGGAAATGTAGGAAAAAAACATGAGAACTGTATTCGAGCTTCTTCCTGCATGTAATCAGGGGTAGGGAAGGGACTGAGGCTGAGGACCCCAGGGAACTAACATGGATAACACCGCTGCCCCTCAAATGAGCACCTGTGAAGAGGGTGCTCGACTTTCCCTCCTCACAGCTGCCCGATTGGGTGCATAAACACTAGGTGAATGAATGGCCGGACTTGGGACAGGTTCCCCCACCCCCACCCCCTTCTCAGGACCGGTTTCCACTTCAAAGCTGACCCGTGGGACTGGGGAGGGTGTGGAGCTATCCCAGCTCCTGTCTGTCCCCAGCCTCCAGCGTCTCGCCCCAGGATTCTGCAGGAGCCTCTCTCTGCATCCATCTCTCGGTCCATCCAGTACATTCTCCACAGAGCAGCCCAGAAATCTGTTCCCACCTGATCACGTTGCATCACTGTTGTATTAGTCAGGGTTCTCTAGAGAAACAGAATCAACAGGGAACACTCGCAAACATAAAATTTTTAAAAAGTGTCTCACGTGACCATGGGAACACAGAGTCCAGAATCCGCAGGGCAGGCTGTGAAGCCGACGATTCTAAGGGAAGGTCTGGACAAACTCCACAGGAGAGGCTCACCAGCCAAAGCAGGAAGAAGAGCTTGTCTCTTCTGAATCCTCCTTAAAAGGCTTCCAGTGATTAGATTAAGCATCGCTCATTGCATAAGACACTCCCCTTTGGCTGATTACAAATGGAATCAGCTGTGGATGCAGCTGACATGATCCCAATTTAATTCTATGAATTGTCCTCATCACAACAGACAGGCCAGCACTTGCCCAACCAGACGAACAGGTACCACCATCGGCCAAGTTGACACATGCACCTGACCATGACAACTGTTTAAAAGCTTTAGTGGCTCCGAACGTCATTAGCATAAAACCCTAAACTTTTTAAATGGTCTGGAAAATCCTCAGGGATGGGGGTAGGAAAGCCCTGTCTGCCTGTCCTATTGTTGGAGCTCCACCCCACCCTTGGGCTTTCCCGTGTGCTGCCTTTGGCCCAGAGCATCCTTCCCTCCTTCCATCCCATCTGAGTCCCATCGCTTAGATACCTCTTCCCTGGGAAGCCTACTGTGCACCCCCACCCCATCTGCCTCCTTCCCCAGTTTGCCCCCCCCCCCC